>VWZX01008378.1:1496053-1671895 GCA_013399015.1 Galbula dea | reverse complement strand
AAAATTGGGTGTCTCCTCCCCCCCCCCCCCCCCCCCAAATATTCCTTCCCCCTTTTAAAGTAACTTTCCCACAAAGAAAAAGCAGTAATAACATGATGAGTGCTATGGAATTATTTGTATTATGTTAGTACTTGTTATGGTTTGGGTTAGAACAGAATTAATTCTGTTCAGTAACTGTGTTTTCTAAAAAGTATTCCATGACCACGTGCATAGGGTCGTGTCAGTTCCCCCCCCCCCCCCCCTTTCCTGGACTGTCCCTTTAAGAAACCTGAGATCCCCAGGTGTTTCCCCTCCCCAGGGGGAAGCCAGGGGAACCTTGGGAGCTTGCGGTGGGACTTTTGTTGACTGGACCATGAGGAAGCCCTGCTCCTTTTCTCCCTCTGCGGTGGTTTTGGATGCTGTTTTCTGCGTTGCTGCCTGCTTCTGCTCTCTGAGACACACGTGCTTGTTTCTTGAACTGGGAGCTGCTACCGGGGACTCAGGGACTGCTTGTGCTGATTCCACTGGGAGCTGGCATCGGGACGGTTCAGTATCTTGGGTCCTGTACCTGTTTACATTTGTTTCATTTATATCTGTTATTATTATTAAAGCAGTTTTTAGTTTTTAACTTCCAATCCAGTCTCTCCTTTACCTGCCGTGTGTGGGGGCTGGGAAGAGCCCTTAAACCCACTACAGTACTTAATAGCCAATTCAAACATCATAGTTTAAATTCGGCATAGCTCATCATTCTTATTTAAAGAGCTTCCAGAGTAAAAAAGCTGGAGTAAAAGGGAGAAATGAGTGTAATCAGCCAGGGTATGTCTGTTTGCAGACAGGTTCACAATGATTTTAATGGTACAGAATGCATCCATCAAAGTACAAAGTATTTAGTACAACACACAGGTCATATTCACAAGACTCAAGTCCAGGTTTCAAATTCAGACACACCTTTTGCTTATCTCCACTGAGTATATCATGCGCATAGCAATTTTTAGGAGCCAAATTGTCAATGTGACCATTTCTCTCACTTGGCTCTTTGTCTTTTGAGCAAGGCTACTTTCCTCAGCATTTCTAGGAACGTGAGTCAAGGTCAACTAAGAACATTCGGTTCCTTCCTCTCATTAATCTCTTTAGAGGTAGCCGATTTTTCTCCTGAATTTTTGACCAAACCTTAGAACTTTCAATAACAGAACAAAGAGAAGTTAAAGCCAAATCTTGGTAAGTTGACAAAATTACTTGACTTCTACAAAGTAATGTTTACTGGATATGTAGAGACCTCCTTCAAATTTTTCTGCCATTTCTGTCTCAAATTCAGATATTAAAAAGACTTTGAAAAACTGATTTATTCACACTGACAGTGCAAAGCCTGATACACTAGCTGGTCTCTGAAAACATTAAAATATTTTTTTCTAATTTTAAGTGAATACAATTAGTTCAAGACTTAAATTGCCATGACAAATCAGGTGACAGAGGACTAAGAGGTATTTTCTTCAAGAGAGATACTTCAGAACAACTTCCCCTGAAGAACTCTTAATATTAAAAGAGACCATTTCTCAATTAGGCTGGCAGCTGATTATAAAGGTTTATTATGCATAACAGGATTTTTTTTTAACTGTGCATAAGTGGAAAAGAAACCTTTGAAGAATAATTTACACATTAAAACAAAGAACTTACTGACATTGCCTGACATTAATTAGAAAAAGAGCAGTCAATTATAAGGCCTAAAAAGGTTTTAGGGCAGGAAACTGTAATTTTTTTTTTTCCCAGTGGAACTAGAATAGTCCAGAAACCTCAGACCTCATGTACCATTTGTTGTGACACTTACCAAGAACCTGAGGATTCACAGATGAAGCAAAATTTGTTTGGGTACAGCTATTATTAGTTTAAACAATAAACAATAAGCTGAGCATGAAGTTGTAGAGCTCTGTTAGGAAAAAGATAAAACTTCAGACATTTTATATTGTTTCAAACCCCTATGTTTCTCTCCATCTTTCTCCTATGTACTGCTATAATTTTTAGTTATCATCATACATCATGATTAACGAGTTTACACCAGAAATATTAAAAACCTTCACTTTGTTTTCTTGTTAATTTTAATTAAAATATAAGAATTTGTAATAATTACAAATATTTACAATTAACATACAAGAATGTTGGGAATATAATTTCTCATGAAAAATGATATACCTAAGATTTTGGGGGTTTTTTCATATAAACTGTCCAACATACCAGTGTGACATATAGGATGTCCAGTTTTCCCAACTTTTTGTTCCTTTTTCATGTGCTTCTGAGCAAAATACATTACAGCAGCATTGACTTGCCACTTGTTCTTAATGATGCTGGCTATACCTTGTAACACCCCGAAAGGTTTTTGGGCAAGACTGGGGGGAAGATTTTTTTTTGTTGTTTTGTATTCCTATTTTAACTTTGCAGTGATGCTATGAACATGAAGCTCTCACTCTGTCATGTCTCCTCCTATAGCTTGTTGTGTTCAACATGTTTTCTGTAAGGAGGAACTTTGATAGATTGACCTGATCCATTATGAACACAGATACTCTTAAAATATCTGTGTTTTGACTTTGTTCCTACATTTTGTATTTGTCCCCTGGCAATGTGGAAGTTGTAAAAAAAAAATGCTTTGCAATTTATAATTTAGATTTTGACATCTGAGAAAGTTTAAGTTTTCATTTTTCTTCCTTTCCCTGTGCCAGGACTACTATTTTATAAGTCTGTATTTTCCAGTGGACAGATAAATAGATAGTTACTGTCCATCATTGTTAGAATGCAGTACCACCATCAGCCAGAAGTGTTATGAAGTGGCAAATATTGATCTTACTTGCAAAGAAAGTAACAGACTTAGCCTAATATTTGCCAGAATTGAGATGATTATATTTCCAAGTATTTTAAAAAATATATTTTCAGACAGGAATCTTTAAAACTAAAAACTTTCTCCTTTTTTCACTTGCTTCTGTGAGCTATAGATTAGACAGATATCAACAGTGTGTTTGATTGGTCAATATTATTTTACTAAGAAGGATTAAATGATTTATGTTATTTCCTAAAACCAATAAAGTTAAGTTTAATCAGATTAGCTTAATGCTTCTCACCAAACACTATTATCTTTCTACTAGTGGCATGTACTGGTTTCAAAATTGCAGGTTACTGCAGTGTAATCTTTCATTTAGCTTTTAAAATGAAAATCCTATCTGTGATTACATAATTCCATTTTGGCATTATGCAATAAATAGTATTTGAAGGGATGTGTACTCTGGAAGTTACGCCTATATATAAGATCTTTTGGAGACATCCAGAAATAACCTCATACCTACATATATTTTATCAGGTTTGTCTAATCTGTCTGGTAGGGGGACAGTCACATCCTGAATGCATGGCTTTTGTGCATGCAGGCTTTAGAGATGCCTAAGCATATTTCTCATACAGAGTATGTATGGGAAAGAAGTACACAGTTATGACACAAGACCTTGAATGCTCAAGATAAGAGTATGCCCCTCATTGGCACATCTTCTGAGGCTGTCTTTGCCCCCAGAAGCTTTACAACCAGAGGCAAGTGGTTCTGTGTTAAATTTGCTTAAACCCCCTGCAGTTTGAAAAAGCATAGAGAGATGCAGCAAGTGGCTTCAGAGCCCAGGGTGACTTCTAAGCCTCCCCTTCCCCTGCAGTTGCCTTTGAAGCAGCAGAGAGCAGACTCAGAGAGCGAGGCCTGGCATGTGAGCCCCTGGCTGTGCAGACATGGATTTACTCATTCAGTGATCATATCTGAAGCCTTGGATGGGGAAAAAAAAGCCTGAGAGGAGGCAGAGGTTACTTCCACTGAATGCTGAATTTTCTCCATGTTCATAACAGCAGAGATCACAGAGCTTATTTTCCTCCAGAGTAGCCCTGCATTCAACAGTTTGCATTGTCCCTCTCATATCTGTCCTGTAAAATTTTACTACTATCTATATCTGTTCCTGCCCTGGGAAATTTGAAAGCATTAATGGACCTTTAAGGAGCAATTATATCTTGCTGTCTCACATCCTAAGTGAGTGAATGTTACTGCCTCAGTCACAGTAGGGAAAAAAAATTGACAAAAAACCCCCCAAACCAAAACAACCCACAACCTCCCCTCTGTCTTCCCCCATTTTTTATCATGTTTTAAACAATGGATTTTAAAAAAAGAAAAACAGAAAGAAAAGGAAATGTCTCCCAGAGCCCTTTTGAAAGGATTAGAATTAGGACTCCTCAGAAGTTTTTGCCTGGTGCATTCCCAGTATTGACAGGTTCACATACTCGAGAGCAGCAAGATTCAAAGTACTCAGCAATCCTCAGTGCTGAATACTTGCTTAGTTCCTTACCCAACACACTGACCCTGTGGATCCCTTTTGGAGGTGGCTAATTTCCCCAGGCACATCACACAAAGCTCTGGGCTCCCAGGACAGAGGCAGCAATGCAGTAGCTAAGGATTGCTGCACAATATGGTTAAGAATTCCAGCACAGAAAAATAACTTGTCCTTCTAGTAGTCCTACTAGATCGAATCCCAGGCTACAGACTCATGGCCTTGGGTTACAGTGGGTTGAAAATTACATGCTTACACCACTCACTGCTTTCAGATTCTTTTTGAGCTTATTGATCAAGGGCATACAATGAGATTCAACTGTTGGTTTCCATTGCTTTGATATAAGGCAGCCAATGACAACAAGCAAACAACAAGCTTGTTCTTGAAGTACAAGTAAGGGTGGGGTTTGGTTTTTTTTGTCAGGCATATTTTTTTCATAGGGTATTTCATTCAAACACTTATTATGGAGACAGATGATCCAAGCTGATTCTGTTTTATTTCTGTTTCCAGGGAGAGCAGAAAATATGGTGGAACCTTGTAATCCTGAACCTCATCAACATGAGTCTCAGGTAACTGTTACCTCACTAAACAGTTCCTGTCTCTACTGCTCCTGCTGCTGTTTGCTTATTACAGTAATTGTCATGTTTAGTGCATACATTTTATTTTTTTAATGTTCTGTTAAAATGCTTATTTTTAATAAATTGAAAAAAGGCTAAAGCAATTACATGCTGTATTTCAGTAATATACATCTATATGAAGAGCTACCTCACCAGGGCATTGTAAACTATATATCTTTATATGCAAAAACACTAGTAGAAACCTCAATCATGGAAACAGGTTGAAATAAAGGCTGCAACTTACTTCATTAGTAAGAATAAATCACTCAGAAATCCCCGGTAGAGTTGCACCAGTATTGATTTTTCAGTATAAGAGTGAAGAGTTTTAAGGTCCCCAACAGGTCCTTACTAAATCACTAATATCATCTGCCAGAATTGCAACACTGGAACATAAATCTCCTAGATAATCCCTGTGCATGTCAAGAAAAAGACAGAAAAAGGCCACCCGGAATACTGTAATAATGTCTTCTGGAGGAAGATTCTTCTAAAAGCTAGCACAGTGATCTATTGAAGTCCTTGTGATGATCCAGTAAAAGGAGCTGAAAGAGACACAGGAATGAATGTCCCCTCCAAAGAAGCTACCTACAGTTATCCTGCTTCTTACAGGAACAGGAATCAATCACAGATATCAACACTTATTTCCTCACTTCACCCTTCATTTATGGTATAGGTGCATCCATGGGTGCTGGGAAAGCTTGGGTCTCAACCATAAATAATACTCATCATTAAGCAGAGAAAGACAGTAGAAATCCCAGGCAATGCAAGCTAAACCTGACTTCATTTCCTCTTTCCAATATATATTTCCCAGCTATCTGCGTTCAGCAAAGTTCCTATTAAGGATTAATCTTGACATAATTTTCTGTTGCTTTTAGAAGATGTGAGGAGTAAATTTTTGTTCATATGTTACCTGTGTCTTAAGCATGATGCAAATAGTCTTAAGGAGGAGATCATTTTAAGTTTACATTATTTTCTTAAGGATATCACTGTATTACAGGACAGTCCATAGTCATTCTGTGATTAACTCTGAGTTCTCATAACCACTATAGTAGGGTGCTGAGGACTTTCTAATGCTTTAATGTTCTTCTGCATGTTCAAATCTTGATGACTTTGCTGGTTTGTTTCATAGAAGATTGGTAACTGTATACCACAAACTGAAAATACACAACATGTCATGTTACTCTAAAAAACTGAGCTGTCAAATTTCTGAGTTCCTGAATGTCTTTCTGAGTAGCATATGGAAATTTTGGGAGCCTCTTCTTTTGCAAAAAGCTGGAGAATGTACAGAAGAAATACAACTTGCTCAAAAATGCTATATGCATACATTTCCCTTTTGGTGTCAGGACACCAAGAAGATTTCACTTCCAATTAAGTTGTCTAAGAAATAAAAAGCACATGTCCCTACTCTGCAGGACAGGTATTTGAAATCCTATCTGTATTTTGCATATAGGATGGCTTACAAATATGAAGGTCATTCTTTTGCTTTGATTACCTCCTTGGTTACTTCCAACCACTAGGGAAATAAGTTAAATCTACTCATCTCACACTTCTAGCTTACATTTCTTCTCAAAAGTAATATATTGTGTTCTCTAGGCATTTATTTGCTTTTCATGCAGATTAGTTTTTTATGCTGCACATCTGACTTTTGAATAATCATGTAGGTAGAATAGCAAAGTAAAACAACAGCCATATACCAGAACCCAAAACCTAATCATGTACATAATACTCTAAAGAGTAACTGTAAGCTTGAAGGTCTGAAAAGTTCTTCCTCTGTATATATATTTAATTCAAAGAGATTGACATTTCATTCCACAAAGAATACCATTTTGTTATAACACATTGGATCTCATGAATTATCAGTACTTGCACACAAAAAGGCTGAAAAACTCAAGCAGAGCTGAAGTGACATTTAGGGCATCATCATTTCATACAGCTGAGTACTAAAAAAGCTGACTCCTAGTACTGTATTCATAATTTTGCTACATGTAGCATTTAAAAAACTTGGAGCTAATTTTGTGTGTTTGTTCTTTTTGAAGCATAATTAAACAAAGACTGTGGAGGTTATTCTGTGCCATACGATTCATTATGTTCCACTTATCTGTGGAATCCCAGGGAATAATTAAAAGATATTTCAGAATTTGAGTTTATGCTCATAAAATCTCTGACACAGTTCAGTGATTCACCAGGCTGACTTAAAGAATGAGACTCTACTCCTCTGGAAAAGAAGCAAATTAAGAGACATGCCCATGGTACAAAGAACATTTTTTACTCCAGTATGTCTTGCTAAGTAATTTTAAAAGTATGTTTATTTTTGAAGCTGAACATAAGCATCTGGAAATTTCATCTCCTCTGTATTGCAGGGGACACAGTATCTCCCCAAAGCTTTGGATCCAATTGAGACTGTTTTAAAAGCTGGAAGTTCCTCATTTCATGCAGTAGTGTGATGCATTTTCCAAGTGCATAGACATGGTGCATTTTTCTTGTTTTACACCTGTTTTGTAATCTGTTCTACTCTTCCAGTTCTTTCTCTTTTCTGGCCTTTAATATGTATCTCTTCTGTCACCTGTGTGCTGTGTGTGTAACTGGCCTCATTTATCTCTCAAAGCATCATTTCACTCATTTCTTGTTAGCAGTCCTCTATCCTGCTGCATATTCCAGTGAGGATTCTTTATTTGAATAATTTCCCCAAATCTGAATTTTATATGCTTACCTTGGCAATATAAGGTAACTTGTAATAAAAAGGAGAGAAAAATCCCATTTTCATTTTTTGTCTTGCAGAGGAACTGCAGTTCTGTCTCTTGTGCAGATTAATCTACAGCAAAGAAAGTAACTTCTTTCCATTTGAAGTAGCATACATGATAATACTGAACTGTGTATCCAATACTGCAAGACTCCTTGCTCCCAATGTTCAGCAAAACAGACTTATATTATTCAGGTTTTCTTAATAATTACATCAAATCCTTTTCTCTTTTCTTTTCTTTTCTTTTCTTTTCTTTTCTTTTCTTTTCTTTTCTTTTCTTTTCTTTTCTTTTCTTTTCTTTTCTTTTCTTTTCTTTCCTTTCTTTCCTTTCCTTTCCTTTCCTTTCCTTTTCTTTCCCTTCCCTTCCCTTCCCTTCCCTTCCCTTCCCTTCCCTTCCCTTCCCTTCCCNTTCTTTTCTTTTCTTTTCTTTTCTTTTCTTTTCTTTTCTTTTCTTTTCTTTTCTTTTTTTCTTTTCTTTCCTTTCCTTTTCTTTCCCTTCCCTTCCCTTCCCTTCTTTTCACGTTTACTTGAAGTTTCTAAAGCATACTGCTAGTAAGGTTGATATTTGGTAACTTATTGTTTTTAAAGTTGATATTTAGCAGACATAAACTGTAAACTCATAAGCTGAGTGGGGGAAGAATGAAGTAATTGCGTTTAAAACTGTTATTATATTTATTTATTTACAAACTGATTCATGCAACTCCTTATTGCCTTTCAGTGTCCTGGTTCACTTAACTGAAAACAGGATTTTCTGAAAGCAGACCTTATCAATGTATATAAGTATGTGAAGGGAAGGTGTCAAGACCATGGAGCCAGGCTCTTCTCAGTGGTGTCAAGAAACAGGATCTGAGGCAACTGGCACAAACTGGAAAAAAGGAAGTTCCACCTAAACACGAGGAAGAACTTCTTTACTGTGAGGGTGATTGAGCACTGGAACAGGTTGCCCAGAGAGGTTATAGAATCTCCTTCCCTGGATATATTTAAAGGACCTCTGGACACAATCCTGAGTCGTGTGCTCTAGGGAACCCTGCCAGAACAGGGAGGTTGGACTAGATCACCTCTGTTGGTGTCTTCCTACCTTAGCCATTCTATGATTCTGTGTTTCTGTGATTTTTGTTACAAATGAAACTTTCCTGACACATTACATTAATAAGTTCTGCAGTGATTTCTGCTTTTCATAAATTCATTCTGAGTTAACTTCTTTCTCCTCAAGCTTACTCTAAAAGCTTACTATTTTTTCTCCAACTTTGCCTTCCCTGAATTCAATTGCATAGTATACAACCAGGACTGGGATTTAAGGTGGTATCATCCTGTTTCTTTTCATCTATTTAACCAAAATAAATAAATCATTGTATTCAACTGCAGTTTGTAATTAAATTTTATATAATTTGTCTTGTATCTTTTACTGGATTGTTTTCAGTCCAAGCTGCAACTTTTAAGTGAATTGCACCTTGATAAATAGTTAGAACTAGATCAATAGTACAGGAAATTAATTTCTTTACCCTGCTTCTCAAGAGAAGGGAAAGAAAAAAAGTCATGTATTTAACTCAGGTAATGAAGTACAGAAGCTACAGCATAAACTTCTTTCAAAATAGATATAGTCATTTCCAGGGTCAAATAGGTTGAGACTTTTTTTTATGATGTACTTCAAATCTACTAGAAGCCTATGGTGTAGATTTGCTATTAGTCAAAAGGCAGATTAAAATCATTCTCAGTGAGGAATGGATAACTGTCATATATTATGTGGTTAGACAAAGTGCAGAAGCTGACACCGTTATCTCTGCCTGGAGGTTGTGTGTTAGATAATAACCACAAGTCATCTAATTTTACTCTGACACCTATCCATCAACATTTTTTTTCTAGTTAGCAAACTAGAGAACTTTACCCATTCATACTTACCAGTATAACTATTTCATTGCTTCTCATGCATCTTTGAAGGGCATTGATAATTTTTAACTTCACTCATCTTTAAACTGGCAAAGATTTTTATAATTGGAAAGATTCTTCAAGGAATGTATCTTCAAAATTTTCTTTTAATATTTTCTAAATTTCACTAATACAGCTGATATTTCTAAGTGTATTTGACAAAACAATTCCCCCCCCAAATTTAAACATAATTATATATAATTATATAATTATTAAAAAGCTTATATTTCATTATATATAATTATTATATTATTTTAATTATTAAAAAGGAAACATTCTTGTCTATATTTTAAATAAATTAATCAGTCATAAATCAGTATACATAGGTTAATGCTGTCTAACAACTTTAACTGTTCACTGTCATGCCACATTCAGAAAAATAAAGAAAAAAAACCCCTTTCTAATCTTTAAACATCAGTTTCCTCAGAAAACCTGGGGTCAAATCCACTAAAAGCCCCACTCATAAATTCATGATTATTGCATGGCATGCCTAGAGAACATATTTTTTTTCATCCTTATTAAATACAGACCATTTCAATAATCTTTCTTTCATTTCCTTTGGGCAATGCTTAAGTTTAACTCAAAAAATTGAATGTTTCAGCAAGTCATGAGAATGTAAAAAGAAAGTTTTATAATGAAAATATTCTTGCAACCTTATGATAACAGGTGGTAGCATTTTCTTGCTAAAAACATTATACTAAGAGTGAAACACAATAGTTGAATTCACATTTTCTATAAAAATGTATCTCATTTTTATAACTGACATACTTTCCTTAAACAAATATGCATATGTGGGAAAGACAATGTTTGTGCTTAACTTGAGCCTCTGGATAGTTCATTGGATAACTTTGGTCCTTAAAGCACACTTGTAAGTATTGGTATTTGCAGAAACAAGCTTCATCTGTGCAGGACTGTACACTGTATACTCCTGTAAACTTAATGTTAAATCATGTAATAACTCTACAGTCCAGTTTATTTACATAAGTAAGTTTATTATGTAAGTAATTATAATAAAATTGTATTATAATAACCCTCCTACCCTCCCCCCCCAAAAGCAACAAAGCAATCAAGCAAAACCTACACTCCAAACAGAAATAAAACCATAAAGTTTATTTTTTCTTTTGAAGCCCATACTGTCAAGCTCATGAAAGATCTCTTTTTTTCAGCTAAGTTTTTGACATCTACTCCAATGTATTTTATATTCTTCTAAGTAAAAGCTGTTTTAAAAGGCTATGTTGTCATTATATATTTAAGTATTTTTTCTTCATTGAAATTTATTTATTTTCAAATGTCAATTGCCTATCAGCTTCCAGAGAAGTTTCCTATTTTGTCTCTATAGAAATATAAATTGCACTTCTTGAAAGAAAGTAATAAATACCATCCCCCCCCAATCACCCAAAACAAAAGGGTTATTCTGAAATAATGTATTTTTAACATAATCTTATTTAATCTGTTTCTGTTTAGGAGAGGTTTTGAGAACAATAGTTCTCAGCTGTACTGAGCCAAATGTCTGGCTCACAGCTGCTATCGATCTAGTTGTACTTTTTTTTAACCCAAAAGCTGATGACTGAATATGGAGGAATAAAAAAAAATTCCCCATCAAAGCTCAATTCAAAGCATTATATACCTGTACTCTCAAACTCATATAGCACCATTAAAGTTAAAGAACTCCACTGTTGGGGTGAGGGGAAGAGAGGACAAAAATTATATATTTACATATATATATATATATATGTATATAAAAGTTTTATACCTAGTCTCTTTCAAAAGTTTTTATACCTAGTCTCTTTCAAAAGTTAAAATTGAGCCACTTTCACAGTCTCTGTTTCTGTTTAGTATAAAATGTGTTTCTCAATATGCAATGTAAAATACTGTCTGTTGAAATTTATGTTCTTTATTAGTAACCTTTCAGAAGCACTCAGGAAAAAAGCATTGTTCCAGTCAAAGTCTCAATTGAGGATTTTGGTTAGGTGCTACAAATCACAGTTTCCAAAACTAGTCTGAGGCATTGTTCCTTGATCTAAGATAGCTGTAAAGGTTGATGAGAGGGAATATTTGCATTTTTACTACTAACACAACAGCAGAGACTTATTTTGTCATAGGAGGCAATTTGAATTATTGAACTTGCATAATGGTAATATTTATGTGCTTCCCCAAAGATCTCACATCTCCTGGGACTCTTAAAGCTTCTTGAAAGTTAGGATGACAGGAGAACACTTCTGCTTTATATTCAGAGACTCTGGCCAATATCCCTGAACTTTTCTTCTGCCTGACTTCTTTCATTTCCTCCTCTAGGAGTAAATCTTGCTTCCAAAATGATCTGGGAGAGAATAAGCCAAAGGTCTTCTGAAAGTTGTCATGATCAAAACCAACATCTTAAATGTAAAAATAAAGAAAGCTATTCCCTAATTTCTCCAATGTTGCAGAGAGAAAAAGAGCCCTCAAAACATTTTCAACTAAATGAGAAGGGAATATCTTAAATTATTCTTCAGACAGGTTTCTTGGAGGCTAAACATTTTCAGCTTCTGGCAGGAACAGCATTGCCCTCCTGCAAGGACATCTGCACTTTAACTGCCAGAGTAGTTTAAAACCTCAGTCCACTGAACTGCCCCATCTCTACTGCACATATCTGAACAGTGGATTTAACCAAAAATCACCTTTCCATTTTCATTGAGTCTGGCATATCTCCACCATGCCCTCCTCTTGCCTCCCAGTCTTGATCTTAACTATTTACAGCTTTTAAGATGGATTGCTCAGTACACCCAAAAATAGGACTGACTCCACAAAAAAAAAAAAAAAAGGCTGAGTAAACCATCAGCATTAGAATTAGGAGATCAATGACACTATGTCACTCTTCTTTTTCAAATTTTATCCAGGCTCCACAGGTCACTGCAGAAAGCCCTTTTCCTCTGCAAAGAAAGATTGTACAGACCAGTTAGTGTTTAACCCTTCAAAATCACAAGGGCATTACCATAATATTCCTGTTAAAATATAAATAATTGCATTTGGAAAATATGTTTATGGGAAAAAAGCATAATCTCAGAAAGTTTGCAGGATTTCATTGAATTGAAGGATTTCATAATAACTTTATATCACTCTCAAGGCTGAGCCAGGCTTGATACTGAGCATGTAGATAGTATATTGGAAGCTTCTATCCCATTGAAGATGATTCAGTGTTTTCAGGCAGCAGTGAGCAGATGAACATTTTCTTAGAAAAAAGAATCAAAAGGCTCAAAAGAAAGGGTTTAGTTACTTCACTCTTTCTCACCATCTTGCCCCCAAATCCATGTGTGAAGATGCATGTGTAAACATACACAGACACGCATAATATCACTTTAGTGTACGTGCAACCACCATGCAATATAGTATGGCTGATGATATATCAAGAGGGTTAAAACCCTCTTAAATCTCTACTTGTGCCTTGAAGTGATTAATATGATCCATTTCTTTCCACATAAAAATACTTAAGAAACCAGCTATGTCTCTTTTACAGATGTGTTGAACTATTTACCATTCCTGCTGTAGCATCTGGAAAAAGCAATGCATCTTTGAGATCATGGTGTACATATTTCTTGCAGTAAGAGACTCTACAGCTTGTAGGACACTGCAAGTGTAATACATCTGTGTTTTAAAACATCTCTTAACCTTTTTAAAGTAAAAAGTAAGGTTTTTTATACTTAGAAAAGACTCAGAATTATAATACCAGAAAACTCTTTATTATTAGAAATCCCTTTATTCATCTGCACCAGAGTGATGTAGTTTAAACTTCCTTGTAATCAATCCACCAATATTGCTTGAGGATCTTCAGTGGATTAATTTAGGGAAGCTTATAGTGCTCATCTGAAGAAATACTTGTAAAAAGATGAGAAAATTCAGCTTGAGGCCTATTTAGCCTATTGTAGGAGTCAGGAGACAAAGCTCTCAGGCTTTATTTTGCATAAACAATCACTAACACAAACAGAAAGTCAGGTGAGACTTTGTAGTGTAGCATTTATGATACTCAAATATCTTCTGTTCTGAATATATGGGAATGTTTTCTCAATTTCAAGTACCAACATAATATTTTGTGGATGATAATCTAGAAAAGCTTTCAGGAGAAGACCTTGGTGTCATCCATTTCAGGATGTGTAAATGAAAAAGTCATGGTCAGAGGGAAAGCTTTAAGCAGCATGTGATGACTTTATAGAAAAAGAAAGGTTGCTATCTGGCAGTCTACTAGTCATTCAAGAGGATCTGTTAAAGAAAAGTGTCTGCTGCTGTTTGCCTAAAACTTAAGGGCGTGTCCTATAAGACTGAGTTTGGTTCTTTCCTTAGTGAAAGCAGTGAGTATTCTGCTGGTTTTGTTGCAATCATCTGTCCTTTGATGTGCCTCCATGCTCAAGTGATCTCCTTTCCATTGCTGGCCTGACTGCCCAAGGATACAATTTTTTTCCACTTACTTACTGTTCTGAAAAAATATTTCCAAAGCAGAAAAGTCTTGTCTTAATTAAATGACTACCTGCAATGTTTTATATTTAAACAAATACACACCCACACTCACACATGCATATTCACTTGTATACATAGATGTCTACACAGAGGGCATAATACTATAAACAGACAAAAAGATTTTTGTCATATACAGTATTACTCCATTGCTATGTAATATTTGAGAACAAAAAACTTGAGAGAAATGATGTCTGATTGTAGAACGTAATTATTTTTCAATAATTAAACTGCATCAGTTGCTATGATCTCCTGACAGTTTTTATTTTTTATGAAAAACTCAATATATGAGATAAACCATAGGTAAAAATTGGCATGGTGATGTGGGGGAGACAAAAATTTGTTTGTTATATCCATGCATCTCTGTTTAATTTTCTTAGGACACATTAACAATCCTTTAATTTAGGAATGAATGCAAGCAGATGTTTAATTAAAATGTAATGTACTGTAAATAAAATTATAACTGCCAGTAACTGGGTTCCAATAGCCATAAATATTTTTGCTGGCCATTATCAATGGTTCTGTATCAACAACTTGCAACATTCAGCAGATAAGT
This sequence comes from Galbula dea, assembly GCA_013399015.1. Taxonomy (NCBI): domain Eukaryota; kingdom Metazoa; phylum Chordata; class Aves; order Piciformes; family Galbulidae; genus Galbula; species Galbula dea. The sequence continues at coordinate 1,657,258 of VWZX01008378.1, read as the reverse complement.
TCACACAGTCTTGGAATGAAGTTGAAGGGAAACAAACACAAAGAAATGCCAGGATTTTGTCACTGTCAGAGCAACATATGGAGACAGATTTTTCTTCTCTCCTTGACTCCCTGCCTATCTTTCAGACTCTTTTTTTTTTTTTTTAAATGCATTGTTTTGTCCTACTAGTAATTGAAAGGCACAGAAAGTAATTTTTCATACAGACAAATAAACAATAAGATAGAGAAACATCAAGTCTCATCAAGCTTCCTTTAAATAGTGATGGTGAAACCTTTTCTCCAGGTTGAACAACCTTAACTCTCTCAGCCTTTCTCCATAAATGAGGTGTTCCAAACCTCTGATCATTTTTGTAGCACTCCTCTGGACCTGCTCCAACAGGTCTATGTCTTTTCTGTGCCAGGGGCCTCAGAGCTGAACACAGTACTTCAGGTCGGGTTTCACCAGAGTGGAGTAAAGAAGCAGAATCGTCTCCCATGACCTGCTGGGATGCCTCTTTTCTTGCAGTCCAGGATACAGTCATCTTCTGAACTGTGAGCACACACTGGTAGTCAAATCCTCCTGTTCACCCAAGTCATTTTCTGCAGGGTTGCTCTCAATCATATCTCAATCCCAGCCTGTATTGATACCAGGGGTTGCCCTGGCCCAGGTGCAGGGCTTTGCACTTGGCCTTGTTGAACCTCACGAAGTCCATATGGACCTATTTCTTGAGCTTATCCAGGTCCTTCTGAATGGCTCCCCATCCCTCTGGTGTATCAGCTGCACTGTTGGTATGGTCAGCGAACTTGCTGATGGCTCACTTGATCCCACTGTTTATGTTATTGATGAAAATATGGAACAGCACCAACCCCAATATTGATATTCTAAGTTTATGGAGACCAATCTGAATTTTTAGAAAATAAGACTGTAAACAGAACTTATGTTAAATGGAGCCATGGTACATCATAGATGCAAATTAATGTGACACCTCTTTCAGTTTATTCTCTACTTTATCATAGAATCATAGAATTATCAGGGTTGGAAGGGACCTTAGAGGTCATCTAGTCCAACCCCCTACAGTGAGTAGGCACATCTCCAACTAAATCAGGTTGCCAAGCACCCTGTCCAGCCTCACCTTGAACACCTCCAGGGACGGGGCCTGTAATGGTTTGACCCAGGCTTTTCCTGGTAACCAGTTTGTAACCAGGGAAGTGATCATGTTTACCCAGCATTCCACATGATTTTACGTAACTGGGGTATAAATACAGAGGGAGAGAGGCCCTCTTTCTCTTTTCCCTTCCGGTGGATCCAAGGACGGTTACAAACTGGTTACCAGGAAAAGCCTGGGTCAAACCATTACAGGGCCTCAACTACCTCCCTGGGCAACCTGTTCCAGTGTTCACTACCCTCATGGTAAGGAACTTTTTCCTAATATCTAATCTAAAGCTACTCTTCCCTAATTTAAATCCATTACCCCTTGTCCTATCACTACAGGCCTTTGTAAACAGGCCCTCTCCAGCCTTTCTATAAAAAGAAGAAAAGAGGAAAATCTCAATAACTGTTTGGATTGCATGTCTCAATTAGAAAAATATCTGAAGATTACAGGTCTTTTGTTTTTAAAGGTTTTCACACAAAAGAACGTTTAATGATATGAAAGGCTAGGGGAACCATCAGTCTCCATAAAAGTCAAAGCCTGTCACTTCAATTAATCTTCTAGGTCATGTATTTCATCTTTTGAGCAAGTCTTTTTCAGAACATTTTTAAGGAATAATTTTCAATAGTGCCATTAACTCAGACGTTAAGTTTCACCTTCACTTATTACTGCTGGAATGAGGACTCTGTTAAAGACAGAGCTTATGAAAAGACAAGAAAAACAAATGGAAGCCTGGAGAACATGCATAGGAAAAACAATAGTTCAGTAAGTTTGAATAATGTTTTCCGGAGGCACAATATAACCCAGGTTTGGAGAAATAAACAAGGTTGTTAGTAAGAGACAATTTTAAGGAGCATGGTTAGTTTAAAATATAGTTTAAAAGAGTACTGTGACTGCTTAGCTCTACTGCTCCTAACAGAAGTTTTGATCCTTACAGAGTAAATTGAGATATGTTCAATGAGATGAAGAAAAATGTGCTACTCTGCAACTGCAGCTCAGGTATTGGAATTAAACAGTACGTCCCTTTCTTGGATTAATGTTATCTTTCTTATTGTTTGTTCTGGATACAGTACAAATGCACAGTTTGTTCACTGGTACCAACTAATTACTTTTATCCATACACATTCATGAAATGAAAACACCTATACTGCAACATGAGGAAAATACATTTTGTCAGGTATATAGTCAACTAAACATAGATCTAAAAATAGAAATAAGGAAATAGTTTTTAGAGGCAACCAGTAGAAGGAAAAGAGCATAGACTTCATGCTTGGTCCAGTCGTTAGGATTCGGCACTCTCATCACTGGGGCCCAGGTTTGATTCCTGGTTAGGGAAAAATACCTGGCAGGCAGGGGGTTTGGACTAGATGATCCTTCCAGGTCCTTTCCGACCCCTGACATTCTGTGATTCTATGATTGCAATTGCCTTGGAGGCTACCAGACCCTTTGTATCTGCATATGTTCTCTATGAAAAGTTCTGCAGAATGAATAGGAGGTTTACAATCTGGGGACTATTGTTGCCATTTGCATAATCTTAATCAGCCACTGATTTTTCCAGTAAGATCAACAAGAGTCAAATGATTAATTGTGTAAATGCAAGTTGAACATTCTCAGTTTTATCAGATCTCTGAATCATAATAGGTGATGTGTAATAGTCCACAAACTTTTTTACATTTAGGAATTGAATAACATAATGTTTCTGAAACTACTCATTGAGAAACAGAAAATGAATGTGTTGCTTACCACTGAATAAGGCTATCTATCTGGAATTACCATATTCAAATTCTTCAGACAGGATTATGTTGTGTAACAAAAAGCAATACTGAACTGTGTCAACTCTGAAAATAAGCAAGATGATACTCCTAATTTCAAAAAATACAGTACAGAAGCTATGTGTTATTTCATGCTTATATCTTCTACTGAAAGTGTTACTCACTTTTCCATAGACAGCATATTTTGAAGTATATTTTTAAAAGAGATTTCAAACATTTTACTTTCTTTAGCATATAAAGTGCCCACACTCAGTATAGCCCAGTTTAAATTACAGGTTAATATTTGCTTAGAAGTAATGCTTCCCTAATGGCCTGTGTGTATTAGAAGTGTACTTTGAACATCACACGAATGTAGTATTCTTGAAATTATTACTATTATAAACTGTAACTGTAACATAGATTGCTGCTCAGACCCTGTCAAATATTTTTAGGAATATCCTTTATTAGATGAAAACTTTAGCGCATGAAATTCAGATGCCAGTTTTGGAAATGTGAGTTGTTACATATTTTTTTCTATCTATACTCAAGTTTTATTATCAGCAAGGGAGTTTTCTTTTTTGTGCATCAGGTTCTTAGCATGAATTTGAGAATCCTGTAACTTACCTCATGTGTCCATAGGGTTTATAAAGGTAGTCAGTTTCCAGGTAGGATCCCTGCACGTTCCAGTTGTCCATGGTTGGCCACAAATCCCACTAAGGTTGGGAATGGTGTGTTTGATTGTGTTACACCAACTCTGCAGCGCCTCGAGGCAGTCCATACTGCAGAATGATGTCTGGTTTATGTTAAAAGACAAAAAAAAGCACAAATTTCAGGACAATCCATCCCACATACAGAAAAACAAGGACCATAGTATTATGAGTAACAATATTCTGTTGTCTGCACTTTCCTGAGCCTTGGCATGTTTGTGCTGCTATGGTAACACTGGGAAGCAGAGTGAAGAAAAGGTTAGTAAGTTCAGAGATGATCCTATTGCAAAGGATGCTAAACTGTTTCTGTAGCTGGACCTTGCCAGGGCTTACTTCTCTCTGTCCTTTTCCATTAGTAGGGATGGATGTTTTATCTTAACTCAATGATGCCTTGCAGTTCTGATTTCTCTAGCAGCAGTCATAAAGGTTTCAAGATATAAAAGTGGTGCTCCAGCATGGTCCATTGGACAAATTGAAGTATACCCACCCTGAAAAGGTTTTACACAATGCTTTCAGTGATTGCTGATTTCTGATCAAGAACATATTCAGTCATAGAGCAGGAAGCAGTCTTTCTGATTGAATGAGCTTGTGAATTAAAAAGTTAGTAGGGTCTGAACAAAAAAGCTTCATGAGATTTTGCAGAATTATTATTAGGATACAAAAATTCTAGTGCCTGTAGTGTGCGCCGAGTGATTGAAAACTGGCTTTATGAAAACTGTTAGTGCTGTAAATAGAACTTTCTTCTTCCTTTTTTGTGCAGACACAATTCACCTGCTATATATGTCTCAGACTGATTAAAAGTGTCTTGTGGGAGATGGTTTAGCTCTTTCATTTCCTATTCTGTGAATAACGAGACTGACAAATACAGACTTATTAATTTCTCTCCAATACCAAGGACTCAGGAAAAGGCAAAAAAATAATTATGTACCTCATAATTTTATTTATTTATGTTGTCTTCTGATTTACATGCAGCTCGTCTGACTTATGACAAAGGGATCTACTATCAAGTCCATTCCTCTTCCACTCCCTTTTTATTGTTTTAAAGTGCTACCAGAATAAAATAAAAACAAATTATTTCTATGATATAAAAAAATTCAGAATTATTTTACTTACAAAAGTGAGAAATCAGTCTGACTGTTCTACAATAAAAGTTTCACATGAGCTGTCTATAGTGAGGTTTTGTTCCTATAAGATGTAGTAAGGGACAGAAGAGGTTGAAAACCAATTCTGTGTAATCTACACTGTATGTTCATCTTATTTATGGTGCTGTGAGTGAAAATTTATAATGGAAGTGTTATTCAGGAGAACAAGTTTACACAAAAGGAGCTTTTGCTTGCTATTTCTGTCAATTTTCTTGGTTGTGTAAGATTAAATAAATAAAAAGGGCACAGCAGAATCATAAGAGAATTCATTAGTATTTTAGTCTTTGTATTTTCTCCTAAAACCGATATTCAGAATCTGATATTCTTACCATTTATTATTGTTTCTTCCTCAAACAAGCAAGCTCAACAATGCACAAGGGAGTACTTTTATGAACTCAGTAGAGAATAATTGGGTAAAGATGACAGAATGTTAGTCAGAGGCTGTTGTTTTTTTCCTTAACTTAGTTCTCTCAGAATGCTTTAAGCAGTTATTCAAATCCCATTACCCACATTCAAAAAATTTGGGTAACTGGAACAAGAGAAGTTAAAAGGGTAATATATTAAAACATGATTGCCTTAAGTTGTGATGGGCAACTACATCTATTTTTGTGCAAGAACAAATACAAATGTCTGGTAAGGTAGTTCTCTGTGATCTAGTACCTTTTTCTTCTTTTTTTTTTTTTCTTCAAAAAAGAAACACCAATCCAGTGTAATACACATATAAACAAGATTGTATTTTTTTTTTCACTTTGACAAAAAAAGTATTTAGAATGTCCTCAAGTTTTCTACTTTGCCCTGATCTCCTGGATGTACTGCACATGTCATGTGATTGCACCAAGGTTGATCTACTCCATAACCTTCCCCAGCACTGGAGTCAGGCTGATAGACTGTAGTTCCCAGGATCCTCCTTCTGATCCTTCTTGTAGATGGCTGTCACTTTGGCTAGACTCCAATCATCTGGAACCTCCCTTTTTAACCAGGACTGCTGATAAATGATGGAGAGTATCTTGGTGAGCTCTTCTGTCAGCTCCCTCAGGACCCTTTGGTGAATTCCATCCAGCATGATAGACTTGTGAGTGTCTAGGTGGACTAGCAGGTTTGGGGTTTTTTTAACTTCTTTGCTAAAAGAGGATAAAAACTCACCTTCACCATTTCATCTTTATTGACAAGTTATTTGCACAGCTTTGGTTTTTCTAATTACCAGACCTTGACTTTCCCAAAGTGTGTGATGATTGTAGCAGTTATTCTATGCTTAGACATAATTGATTTGCCAGAAATGAAGGATGGATAAAGTTTCAGCATAAATATAATAAAGCTTCATTTATGTTTGCTGTTATTATCACCTACAAAATCCCTTCTGTGGCCAGAGATTTCACTTAATGTCACGTACTCTGAATGACTGCAGAATAGTTTTGTAGAGGAAAAGGTCAATGCTCTCTGACCTTGTCTGTGTCAAATATTGAAAAAAATATGCATTAGTAATAATAATTGTCTATGCATTTGACCTTGCCAAATGTCACTTGAATTATTTTTCTGGTCCTCAAAGTATAGAATTTTAACTTGATGTTTTTGGGGGGGGGGGGTGGGGGTGGGGGGAAATCTCTTCGATGTTCAGTCTCCACAAATGGAAACACGACATTTGTCTTTTTATTGGTAACATTAAGTCTGTCTGATCCAAGTGATAAAAAGCAGGGATTATCTATTCCTGTCTGTCATTTTTGGAAAACTTGTGGACTTTTCATAAAAACTGAAAGATAAATCATAGGAGCTATTATTGTCTTTGTCTTAATCTTTCTAATGGATCAATGTAATCTTTGGTATGCTCTAGTAGGTCAGGGAAGTCATCACTGTAGGAGAACAGCCTTGCCTACTTGCTGAATGCTAAATACCGGTGTCCCACACAGATTCAGATAAAGACTGCACAGGAGATTAAGTTACTGGTAAAGCAGAGGAGTCCTGTGGATCTACTCAGTTATTTCTAACAGACTTCTCTGATATTTAACGTTCCCTCCAAGGTGGGGCTTGATGCGATATAGTTTATGGAGAACACTCCTCATCCTAACTCTAAAAGTACTCAGTGTCAATTTATAAATGCTTCATTGCAAAACTGTAATGCAAACTCACACACAGAAGCACCTCACCATCATATGGCCTGTAGTTTCCAATCAGTATCAGCTGGAGAATGTAATGATACTGGTGGATAAAGTTAAAAATTTTACTGCACAGAATAACAGATATGATGATATAGGAAATATCCATTATTTTAAAATTAGCTTTGTCATCTGTTTCAATGGGAGTTTTTCCTCCTTTCAAATGAGAAAAAAAAGAAATAAAATGTTTCTCTAGGAAAATTTAACGGTTGATCAGGGTATAGTAATGAACCATTATAAAAATAACAGACAAATACAGATAAAACCATGGAAAAGCCCTGAAACTTACAAAAAACAAAAGGGGGGAAAAGATGCCTTTCTTGCCTTTTGTGGGTAAACTGCTAAGGTAATACTTAGTACTAAATCAAAATGTGTTTGCTATATTAGTGATCAGAGAAAAGTCCAAACCAAAACCTTCAAGAACTTGAATTTCTAAGAGTTTCTTGTTTTGGCAGGAGGACTACGGTACATGGTTCAATTCTCTTTCCTCTCATAATGATAGATTTCTACCTAAATGCATAAAAAATGCAGAAGTAGAAGAAAGACAGATGGAGAAATGGTGGAATATTTATGAAGACAGCTATAAAGGAAAACTGATTATTTTGAAGAAAAATTAAATGAACAAAACACAAAATTAAAATTCTAGCACGTTGCAACTAACTGGTCTGGCCAGCTGTCTTTAATTCTCTCATTTCTAACCCTCCCCTTTTTGTTTCTTTCTTCTTTTTTTTTTTTACCCCCAGTAGCTCAGCTTTTTCTCGCTTCTATTTCCTCTGCATATCTTGAAGAAGACCATCATACTCAAAGCTCTTTTCTCCTTCTCACAAAGCCTTTTCTTTGCATTTCCTCCTAGTGACACATTTACCACCCTCTTCATTCCATATGCATGTCATTCTGTCTAAGCAAAAATCTTTTTCAGATGGATTTAGTGTAAGAGGCTATAAACATCAGATGGAGAATTAAGACATTATTTTAGCCTGACTTTTCAGTCCAAAATTGACCACACTGCAGCCTGATTAGGTTTTAATCAGCTTTGTCAGTCTTAAAATTTAAGTTCTTATGTAACTGAATACCATTTCTACTGATTTAAAACCAGAAAAAGAATATGATCATCTAGACAATGAATGCTTTGTTTTGTTTTGTTTTGTTGTAAGTTCAAAGGAATTTGGAAAGAAAAAGGCAACACTGTAGACTTTTACACTGTTTACTGGGTATAGAGTTTGTCTACTCTACTGCAAGGAAAAATCATGCTTAAGCAGGAAATGTTAAAATAATTTTCTGTTCACCTGCAAATCTTTATTAGCTATATACACAGTATCACCTTAAAGAAAAGGTAAGGAGGCAAACAGAGTACTTAGCACTAAACTTTCACAGTTACAGTTACACATTTCCACGACTGGCCAAATAGTGCATGTTGTTTAAGTTATTTTTACCTCTTCTACATAAACACAGTCAGGCATATTTGTATACAAACAAACAAACAGAGACTTTTTCACCACATATCAAGGGTCCAATACCATTAGGAAAAAAAGTTTCTGAGATGTTCATGGTGGTGTCCATACTACATTTTCTTCATTGTGTAATACATTCATCTTCAAAAAGTTTAAGACAATGATAACTTTCCTGAAGATTTCTCTGCAGGTAGGATTTTATACTAAGGAAAAAATTATGTCTTCTAGGTTTGAAGCCTGAAAAATATAATACTGGGAATATGTACTAAAAGAAAGGGCTAAAAGAAATTTCTATTCCCTGGAGTAGAATAATAATGAAAACCTGTTATGTAAGACATACACACAAATCCCACACATAAGTCAAGTGTCTGTATTTTCATGTTGTTGTATACACTTTGTATTTCAAGAAAGTCCAAATCAGTCCATTATCCTGAGTTTGATTATAATGGTGTCTCCTATTTACTGTCAAGGGGATATTTTTGGTTTTTGAAGCAATTAGTTGATGCGTCATGTTATTGGGAAAATGAGCCAATGTTTTTCTAGTACTTATATTTTTATCCATGTTTTTCTTTTCTACAGTATACATTTTGAGAAGGCAACTTCAGCTTTGTTTCTATAAAACGACAAATAGGAACAATTGCATTGTTTCCATGGGTTTCCATGGTTTAACAATCTAATCTATTTCTTCAAGATGTTTAGTTATAAAGAAAAAAAAAAAACAACAAACCAGAACTACTTAAAAAAAAGAATTCAGGATTAATACTAAATAACTTGAGAGAAGGATGCAGAAATTATTTTCTCTCCAAATAAAAAAAGTTCATTCAGAATATTTCTCTTTCTCCTTATATTTACTAATTCTATGTAAAATCATCCATGTAATATTTTAAGTTGTCCCCTGAGGCATAGTTGTTAAATCCTCTCTTTCATAATATGACATTGAAAAGTCATCAATGAGGTATTCAGTGACAGAAAGTTTACCTGCCTCATTGCAGTATGGTTAATGCTTTACCTTTCTTGTTTCTGACTGCTGTCTGCTTTGCAAAAATATGAAGGAATTTTTTTCCCAATGTGAAGAATAAAAAGCTATTTGGTGCCCTTGACCAAAGCACACCCATAAGAACAAAGGACAGAAATGGACATCCTAATTACCGAGTCTCAATTCCTGCAATTCTTGGCCTCTTCAACAGAGTGATTTTAAGTCATAAACTATGCAAAGCTTTCAGCTGTGCAGCTGCAGAAATTTTTATCTGTTTCTTTCTCTTTGTTGGGTTTTATCTATAATTAAAGTGTAGGTTCGCCAAGATAGGAATAGTGCTTATATCTAGTTTGCAGCAATGCACTCAGTATAAGAGAAAAAACCAATATGTATTAATCATGCCAAATTTCAAGTATGTATTATTCTTAAAATATTAAATAAAATTTTTGAAATTATGAGCAGAAAACCAAAACAAAAAAATAATAAAACCCCCCAACTGGTTTCATACTTTACAGCAATACTGTTTTGTTACTGGTAGATTTGGATATTTCATCCAGAGGCAGAACTGACTAAGCATGGATAGTAAAACTGAAGACAAGGATCTCTCTACACGTAGTGTGGTTTTGTGCCATCCTTTCTTGCCACTCAGTGAGATAGCCTTGTTTTGGGACATGTTACTCTACATAGCTTCTTGGGTATTTGATTCTTAGGACAGAAAGCAAGGATACAAATAAAAAAGTATTTCTCTGTCACATATCAATGCACTCCTATTTGGTTGCTTCTGAATTCACACCTGCATGTTTTTAATATTTAACTATATTGCCTCTATTTAATTACTTCAAAATGCCTATTTTCAAGTATGTTGTATGTACCTGATTTGGATTCTTCTTAATGCAGAGATACATTAGAGAACAACAAAAAAAAATGTATTAGGAGGACCAGTATGGTTGTATGTACAATATATTAAACTTTTTATGGACCATTGGTTTCTAACTGCCATATGTAGTTCATTAACCTTTAAGTTGCAGTGTGTGCAATTCACATAGGTAGATAGAACACCAAAATATAATGTCAAGCTTGCTTTTGCCCTTAAATGTGCAAATAGCTGGAACAAATGTGTATTTTTAACTATAAAATTAGTTTTGCTAGAAACAGAAAGATATCATGACTACTAAGTTCCTAGCAAAGCTTCTAGATATCTTAGCATGTGTTTAGTAGGTTTTTAACAAGCAGACCTTGAAAATCAATATCTTGTAATTTTATAATGTACAAGCATCATATGATATTTCTCTTTTCTTAATAGTAAAAAACTTAGCAATATAATATAGGTTCAAATTATATGATTTCAAATACTCTTTTCCCCTCACATTTATGAAGTATATATCTACAAAAAACAGACCAGAGTATAGGAAGTTCTGTGTAGCTGTATGATTTTACTTCAGATCCAATTCTTTAACAACAGTTTTGCAAAAGATACTGGATACAATTTCTGTGGGTAAGTAGGGCATTTCACTTCATTCTGGAATGCTTTACTGAATTTGCATTAGCAGTTTTATTAGACTGAGGAGACAAAGTAACTCTTCACAGACTACAACTCCAGTGCAATGTCTGAGTATCACCTGGAGGCCAATAGTCTCCTTAGAACTCAGAGCTTGTGGAAAGGCAGAGGCACAAATGATTAGTGTTTCTGACCACTGCTTTAATGAGGACTCCCTTAAGTTCATTTTCAAGGCCTGCGCTGTCAATATCCTGGAATCTAGTCTGCAGTAAACTTAGTTGTGCATATATCTGAGAATTGCCTGGAGAATTACATAAACATAAATAGACAACCACAAAAAACCTTAAGATTTAGCCAGGGTTACTAGAAGACACGAGACACCTTTAGGCAGAAAACGTTGTGCCATCAGAAAACAAGCTGAACAATATTTAATTTACACTACAGTGAGATTGTAGCACTGAACTTATTGCTACATATTTTGCTTACTGTGCTAGAAAATGGCTTTCTGCCACCTGTCTCAGATAGACAGAACAGAGAGAGAAAGCAAATTGCAGCAATAACTTGTTTTATTTCTGGAAATCTTCTGTTATGATCTTTTCTCCTTATTAACAAGGCTTCCAGGATCACATCCAAACTGAAGAAGATAGAGAGTGAAGCAATCACAAATTGATCTGAAACCATCAGATGGAGACATGATACATGAGAAACCCATATTTGGATTTATATTCAACAAGCAAAGTATTTGCTGCTTTTCCTCTGAAGAAAGTTGTCATGCTGCCAAGCATATCTGTCATTGATTTTTATTTCAGAAAGAAACATAATCTTGGCCTCCATGTGTGTAAACCCATGAAATCACAGTCAGAAGGCTGAGAACTACTGTTTGAACCTCAGAAAATAGCTTGTACTTTATATCACTATGCATACAGATAAGCACAGCTTAAAAGAATAAATGTGCCCCAAACATCTACAGATCTCTAAATCTGCTCAGAGAGGAGATATCCAGCTACCTAATAGAAGTTTTTATGCTTGAGTAGAAACTGAATAAAACCTGATACTGAAAACACATGGAATAACATTTCTATTAACGAGACCAATCCAATTTTGACATGATCCAAGGGAAGAAACTGTCAGATTCAGTAGCTTTGAATCAATTTAGCAGTGTTTTTAATACAAATAAGAAGATTTATGAATAAATACATATGCATATAATTGTGGGAGATTTTGACATTTCATAAAGTATTCTTAAATCGTTCCAAATCATAATTCATGTTTTTATGTTTCAGTATTTCCTCACACTTGATTTTGTCCATAACTGTTTTCAACTATGTGAAATTGCCCTTTTCAAAGACTCAGATCTATGTTTTAGCTGGCCAGGATATTGCTTTGCTACTATTTATTTTCAGTCTTAATTCAATCTATTGTCTGAAAATATTGCCCTTTAGCAGAGGTTGAAGCTGTAGAGAGTGAGGAAGTACTGCATAGAATGATGTAATGTGTAATATTTCATACACTGTGATCATAGTGCAAGCCAGTTCTTAAGGGCATGTTCTTTCAGTCACCACAGAACAGAATTGCACACAATCATCAGTTAACAATTTGTCTGGGATAACTACATTGACAAAAGGCATAGATTTTTAATATGTAAACGTTAATGAGGCACTTATATTTAACTGATGTCTACATCTTACAATTGATTAATGGGCTTTAATCAGGAAATCCTGAACACCTTGCACTGACCCTAAGAAATTTAACAGCAGAGCTTTCATCACATGTTGTATAACAGCATATCTAAATGGGATCTGAAAAAGGGATGGTCAGAAATCACATACAAATTATTATGAGCAATTAAATACAAGAAATATGGTTGTTCTCTCATATTAAATATTTAGCATAATTTCTCAAGTGGACTGTGCATAAGGGTTCAGTGAGCACTATGTAATACACAGATGTTTGAGAATGCAGAAATAAAAGTTTAAGTGGACACAAAAATTGCTCAGGAAACACCATGTCAAAAAAAAATCAACTCCCAATGCCATACATGAAAGTAAATACCTGGAATTGATGGTCTAGCAAGAAGCATTTCCAGTTATGACATACTGCTTGATATCTACAGCAACCCCCAAAATAACCTTTCCACATTTCTCTAAGAGCCTGGAAACACAATATATCTGAAGGCAGTTTGACATTATCATGATGACAATGCCTATACACTCCCAGGGTAAGAACTGCCACTAAAGCATTTTGTGAAAAAAATGGCTTTGAAACACACAAATATTCATGGCACCAGAAGCTGCTGAGATTGCTTAAGTTTTGGTGATGATGATGAAGCGCTGAGAGTAAGGTATGACACCTTCTTACGGAGATCCACAGCTCAGATCTGCCAGTCAGGGCTGTCCCTCACCACAAGTCGCACATTTATCTTTTCCTCATTTGCAGGGCTGTTGAACTGCTTGAACATGAAGAAAATAAGAACATAGCAGTGAGAAATGAAGCATGCCTTTCTGGAGGATTTCAGCTCACTCTGATTATCCACCTTTTACACAGTATATAGTAATTAATATAGCCAGTTGAGACGTGTTAACAAAGATCCTTTAATAAGTTCTCCATGCCTGCACAGCTCTGAGGATACATTAATCATAAAAATAGAATGATCCAATTCAAGGCTACTACTGAGTTCGAGCTACTACTGAGTTTGAAAATAACTCAAAAGTTATTTTCTCATGCAGTGGTTGTCCCATGAAACCTAGTATCATTGTTAACACAGAGATACTCACTTGTTTTGTAGTGTGCCAGTAATGAGTGAGAAAACTTTCTGCAGGATGTATAACTGCCAGTGTTAGAGAGACCACTCTGTTCTCAAATTATTTCTTCTTATCAGTGCTCATTTGTCTTGAACTTGCAGTGTTTTGAGTTCAGTTATTCATTCAGTAAAATCAACCGAGTCTACTTTCCTGCATCTGAGTTTATAATAGTTACAATCATTTTTTTATGCAATAATTATCTAAAGGCATCTCTTTTGTAAAAAGTCCTTACTGCACCATACAAACTAGATAAGATCTGCTTTTTTATTCCATAAGGGCCACGCTGTAAGAGCCATCTTTTAGATCTTCTAGGGCAGTATATAACATCTTCAGGACTTGAGAATCCCAGGGACAAAAAAATCAGTCAGTCCTTCAGAAAAAAGTAAAAATTTTGAGAAATATGAGAAACATAATTTGTCTGTTCCTTTCTCATGTCTGGACAGTGTGTACAAATTGCCAGTATTTGTGTTAGTGTTCATTGCAATCTGGGGTTCCCATGAGCTAAGGTTCAAGTGTGACTCATGATCTCACTACTTACTTGTATGCAAATGTGCTTGATATACCTGCTAAATAACAAGACAGAAAGGCTCACTTATTAGGAATGTATTTGGTCCATCTAAATCCTAGCCTGCATTGTGCCTTGCACTGCTGTACAATGGGCCTGTTGCGTGGGAAAGCGATCCAATGTGTGCTGTGAGTATTGCAGGGTGTTGCTGTAACATCCCAGTTGTGCAAGGGAGCTATAATCATGGAGTGGGAAAGCTGGGGTGAAGGAAGACAGCACTGAGCACTGGAATAGAGTGGGAAGAAGAGATTGCTGATCACTAAAGCTAACTGATTCCCATCAGGATGGTCCTCTGCAAATGGTGTCAGTGTGGAAGTTCTTGGCTGAATGTATGTCTCTGGATTTTAGCCTTTTCAGTCACTTGAGATTGAAGGTACAACAAACGAGCTTAAAGAAACAAGCATTGTCTAATTAGAGGAATATTATGTATTTCACCTGTACTTACTATCTACTATAATTTTTGGCATTATAAATAAAAGAGGAAAGAGGAAAATCTTGTTTATGTACCTGACTTCTACTCACAATTTATTCCTATGCAATATGTCATTGAAGTTTTTTTCTTTGTATCTAGAGCTCAAAAGAACTTCATCCATCATACAATATTATCATACCATATTGCAAAATTCGGTGAAGCATTTGTACCAGCCAGAAAATTAACTGCTTTTGTCTTTTAGTACAAATAAATAAAAAAGCAGTATATCAAATTTCAGTGAAAGATGTACTGGGGAAAAATACCAATGGCTGCAGGTTCCCACTTGTGTCTGTTTTGGAATTCAACATGCCATAAGAGCTGGAGTTTAGATCAACTTCAGGGGTACCAAGTTTTCCCAGGGATTGACAGCAGTAATTGTTGTTACTTGTTTGAATTGCAGGCATTTTATACTCTGCAAAACAACAATGCCAAAAAGAAAGTGAGTTTGAATTTCGCTTTTCGTGCCAGCAGCATTACATAATGAGATAAACACTGGTAATTGTGTTTAGTTCCGTAACACTTTTTATTATAGTTGAGATCTACTTTAAAGAGTACGGATTTTACTGATGCAAAGTAAACAGCTGAAAGCCAAATGAAGGAAGTCTCATAGATTTCTACTCTCTAATTAAAGAACAGAAACATTGCTTAACCAGTTCAGGCATTTAGAGAGAAAAAAAAAAAAACGAACCACAGAACCCCCACAAACAAACTAACAAACCAAAACAAAAAAAAGCACCCAAAATTACAAGATCTCAGATAAGTTTGGTTTACAACAGAACAAAATATGTGTAGTCTAGGAATTTAACCTCCCTTTCTTATTTAACATGACAAACAAGTCATGAACAGTCTACTACATTTGTATACAAAGACAGATAAGCAAGGATGACATGTGGAAGGCTTACAGTCATATTCTATGATTCTATAATTATCATCTACAACAGAGGAAAAGTTAATCTCTAAGATTTTACTTTATCTTATTCTAAGTGAGAAAAAAACCCTCAAAACTAAATATATGCCTACACCGGGATTTCTTAAAGCAAACAAAAAAATAGCATAATAATCTGGTCTCATTAAAAAAGTCAAGTTAAATGGTTTTATTGCTGCTATAATCCAAACTGGTATATTCCATTACTTTCTTTTCAAGGACTGTATTTCTCTTTGGCAGTTTCCTGTGCCTCATCCAGGAAAGTGCAATGAAAACTTCAGAAAAAGGCTTTGTAATGCTGAAACAATAATGCAAATATTGAAGCTAGAGGTTACAAGAATAAAGTACCATGCGTGCCATCGTGAAGGAAAGGAAAACCCAAACAGGTTGCTTTCCATGTTTACTAAATCTTTCTGGTGCATGGAAAAATAAGCCTTCAGATCTTAGAGCTTAAATCTGAAAACTACAATGAAACTGGTGAAATGTCTTGGAAAGAAAATCCACTTGTTTTTTAAAGGAAGCAAAAAGTGAGTATGGATATTTGAGAAAAAACCCTGTAATCCATCCCAGACCTCAGTGGCAGAACAATTAGAAGAATTAAAAAACATATATAGAGAGAGCCTCTCAGGAATCTTCTGTATGCATCATGAATTTTAGGTTTTTGCCTTCTTCCTTGTCAGAAGGTAAAAAAATATAATTTTAAATTCTAGTAATAAACAGGAAACCTTGAAATACTGTGAAAGCTATTCAGCTGCAGGAGGGAGAATCCTAGAAGAAACCTGCTGTGTTGAGATAATTAGGACATTAATCAACTCCCCGAATAGGGTGAAGCTAACATTAAGAATTCCCTAATTCTAATTCTCACTTATTTTTGCTTTAACAACAATAAAGCCATATGGTGGCCATACTCTTACTGTCCTTCCCCCCCACCCTTCACTGTCACCTACAGCATCAATGTACCTACAGTAGAAAGACTGATGACCATCAAAGGTTAAGCAATTGCAAGCCCTTGGAAAGACACATTGAGTCTCTGAAGCCTGAAGAATGGCTGAGCACACAGCTCAGCTCTGGCAGACTACCCCAGTGCTCATGATTTATTGTTGTTTGCTGCTCTATGCTTCATGTCTAACCTAGCAGCTTTGTCTGGAACAAGCTTGGTTCAAATCTCTCTGCTGTCCTCAGCTGCCCCATATGGTTTCAGGTCTTGGTCTTGGCAGAGGAGAAATCATCTGGTTCCAGACAGCAATGAAGTAGGCCTAATGCCCTCACTGTGCTCATTCTCTAATGGGGACACGCTGTGCTCAACCCACAGGTGGCTTCTTTCAGGAAGAGTATTTAAGGACCATTTCCTTCCACCTTTTCCTATTATTCAGATTATTTACCTTATAGACCATGCTGCCTTTCATGCCTTTATTTTTTGTGCAGCCTGTGCTAGTTTTATCTTGTGCCTCATTTTGACTGTTGCAAGCTGTAGTCTATTTTTTTTTCTCTGTGTGTGTGTTACAAACTTATCTTCATCCACAAGTGGATGACTAAGGATATGTCTTGGGTACTGTTTGCTAGTGCATGCTTAGAGTTGCTGGCTAATATGCTAGGTCAGTACAGTCAGGGGAAAGGAAGAGAAGGAAATCTGAAGTCAGGAATTAATCTCTAGACAGACAGAAGCACAGCCAGTCACCTCAGCCTGGACATTTTCTGGGCAAGAGGTGCAACGCACTGCTTTGCTTACCAAAGATGTCATTGTACTTAGAGTCACAGCTGATTAAAGAATAAGATCATGTGTCATTGAGCTCACTGCCAAGTGTGAAAAAAGAATAGGTTTCCTGACATGAATATAGGCATATTTTCACATATTTCAGGAATTCTAATCTAACACCCTTAAAGTGCCACTGCTTTATCTTGGCAAAGTGCACACCTACAATCTACTCATGCCAGCCTCCCACCCAATTACAGCCACTGACTAAGGGTGTGACAAATTGGGCAGGTAATCACTGAAAATTTCATTCTTCACCATTCCATTGTGGCTAGTAAAAGACCTGTCCTTGTAGAGACTGTAAGGAAGAGCAGGCTTCAGTCATCTTGTGATGGTTGGGTACAGTAACTTTTCGTAGTTTCCTCATTTCCCTTTATTTGTCCAGGATAAAATGCTTGCCAGGAGCCCCATGACTCTCAAGTAGTCAAAAGAATGCCACAAGTCACTTCCCAACCCTAAGCTTAGAAAGCAATAGGGCAAGGAAAAGTGAAGAAAGGAAGATTTACGTTAGATCTTGGGAAGAAATTCTTTACTCAGAGGGTGGTGAGACACTGGAACAGGATGTCCAGAAAGGTTGTGGATGCTCCACCCTTGGCAGTGTTCAAGGCCAGGCAGTATGTGACCCTGGGCAACCTGGCCTAGTGGGTGGTATCCCTGCCCATGGCCAGGGAGTTGGAGCTAGGTGATCTTTAAGGTCCCTTCCAACTCAGGCCATTCTATGAATCTGTGAATCTACAGTTTGCCCAACTGTTTCAATATAATCACCTGAGTTCATAACAGGTCATTTATTCTAGGGCAGGGAAGAGAAAGTTCGTCTATCCTGAAGGAAATGAGACATTGTCAGTAGCTAAAGGCAGCTAGAAGTTCCCTGGGCAGAATAAATACTTGCAGCCAGTATTTAATATTTTTTCTCATTCTCTGCTTCTGGGAAAAAAAAAAAGTCTACTGCAGACTTATGGAACTGAACTACTGCTGACTGTTGCTGTCTGACATTTGGCAGTCCCCATTGAGTTCTTTTACAGCCCACAGTTTGAGAAGCATTGATCTATAAGACTTAACTAGAGGCTGCCATGGAGTACTTAATGACAAGGGAAGAGGGAACATTTAAGTGCACTTATTTAGTTCAGCTGAAGGCTCAGCTGCAATGAATAATCACATAATACCTAGGTTGAATAGTAGCTCTTATTGCAAACCCTAGTCAAAATAGGATTTCCAAAGACTTTGTTTCTAATGATGGATGAAAGTTTTGAATAATACAGAGAGAAATGGTGACTATTCAACAGTCTTAGAGTTTTCCATTTTCTTTGCAGAAGACATAGATACTAAATTGGTACCTTTTCAGCTCTTATTTTAGTCACTAATGCTACAGTATTTGCCACCTGTCAGATCACAGTCAGAAGGAATGTAAACAATGAAATAAAACCAAAAGGCATTCTACATATCTTTCCCTTCACAGAACACTGAAAATTTAATCACGTTTCCATCAGAGCGGTGCAGAAGCACCATGACTATCCAAAAAAGAGACTATGATTCCTTCCACATTTATGATGGAGATCTACTTCCCCAAAACTGCTGGGAAATTTTCTTATTGCTAATAGGTTCTTTATTTTTCAGAGATCTACCAACCTTGAAATACCTAGTTTATCTTATTTCTATAACTACATATCTTTTCTTGAAAAAAATAGGCTCAACAGTATAAGCTCTAACAGTTGCTAAAATATAATCTACAGTGGAGTAAATCATGAGAATGCATGAAACCTACCCACAATCACTTTCTCTAAGATATTAATAAGCCTTTAAAATAGGATTGCTAAGGAATTGTCTGATAAAGCTCACTGGTTGTGTAAAGTCTATCTCAGACTTGGGTACCCTAGTATGTCTTGTAAATCTGATGTCAGACTGCTCAATTGCAAACATTGTAGGATTCATTTACTTTACATTAAATAGGTCACTGTTTCTTAAGTTTTAAGACAAACATAGCTTAAATGCTTTACTTAAACATTGAGCAAACTTGCAAGTTGGGAAATTCCAAAACCAGGGTCCTGTTGGACATATAATTTTTTTTCTCCCTATTGTTATTTAGAATTTTGTTCTGAAACCCACTGATGTTGCATCTAATTATAGAACTAAGGTTAGTAATGAGTAATTTATGCCTACATTTGCTACTAGGCTAAATCATAGACAACAGGCTAGCAAAGGCATATAATGCTTTTGGAAAGCTTCATAAAAGAGTTTGGCAAAATAAACACCTGAAGAAAAGTACAAAGATCAGAGTTTACAGAGCCATAGTGCTGTCTACTCTCTTGTACGGATCAGATTCATGGGTCATCTACTGCCACCACCTGCGTCTCCTAGAATGCTTCCATCAACGCTGTCTCCGCACAATCCTCAACATCCACTGGTCAGATTATGTGACCAATACATCTGTTCTGGAACAAGCAGCAGTCACAAGTATTGAGGCTATGTTACTGAGAACACAGTTGTGATGGGCAGGGCACGTCTTAAGGATGAAGGACCACCGCCTCCCTAAGATCTTGCTTTATGGTGAACTTGCCACCGGCTGCCGCAAGAGAGGAGCTCCAATGAGAAGATACAAGGACTCCCTGAAAGAACATCTCAGCCTTGGCCACATGCATGATACCATGATGCTCCACTAACCCTGAAGCAATACAAGTGCAATGTTAGCCAATGCATTAATGTCTCTCCACCACACATTACGGAAAAAGTGAGTATCATACATTTCATGTTACTTTGGAGATAAATACCTCCACATTCAACAGGAATTTGTGCAGCAGAATGTGACTTGCAGGAGGCAAGAGACGGACTTCTGAGAGCATAGGTGCAGCCAAACTCCACCCTCCATGCTGCATCTTGTTCATCAAGCTGAGGGAAGAATAGCTCTGGAAATGAAAGCCCAAACACTTGTCAGGCACGTGGGGGAAAAAACCCTTTCTTGGTAATGAAAGGAGTGAAGAAGAAAGGCTTTCTGTGTTTCAGGGGGCAGAACACTGCAAGGGGAAGTGAAGAAAACCTTCCCCCATATTCAGTCTCTTCTGCCTAAAAAATTAGCTACATATTTCTGGTCTGGTGTAATTAGGTTGGGGACTGAGGCAAGAGGTCCTGTAAGTAATCCCTGATTGCAGGCATGGAGACAACCCCATCAGACTGGGCAGCTAAGGGCTATCACCCACTGGCCATCTGTGGTGGCCCATCCACTTTATGGGCATAGAATGTGGCAGCTGCAATTTTTATCTTCCTGTTTGTAAATGTTATTCTAAACATTATGACACAGTCTCCATGACTATTAATGGCCTCTATCACCTACAGGTGTTAGCAAAAATTTCAAAGGCTCTTTGTGCTGGGACAAAGATATGTTTATTTTCCAGGACTGGTGATAGCAGTTATTTGTCTGTTTAATAATGTTTTGCATTTCCATATTCCTGAGATTTTGCAGTGTTGCAATTGGAAGTTGAATAAGCAACTAGAATACCTGGTTTCTACTAGACTCTACTGTGAAGATTTTTGCAAATAAGATAAGGATGGGATGGGAAAAAGATTGTTTGGATAAGACATGTCTGTTATTTGTCTTAACTTACACTTTTGATAGCTTTAGTTAAGCCTTGAGAACCTTATCTTTATGACAACAGTAATGCATGTTCCATAAATCCTTTATGATATGATCAACAGAGTGCACAAATACTGCAGGCAATTCCTTGGGTTTTTCAGGTTATATTGAAAAGAAGTGGGTATTCAGGGAGATTTCTTCAGCTTAGAGTCACTTTTAGGCTG
This sequence comes from Galbula dea, assembly GCA_013399015.1. Lineage (NCBI taxonomy): Eukaryota > Metazoa > Chordata > Aves > Piciformes > Galbulidae > Galbula > Galbula dea. Next base: position 1,636,149 of record VWZX01008378.1, on the reverse strand, counting down.
CTTGTAATATAATAGCAAGTTATAAATGAATGTGTAAACTGCGCGACAACAGGTCAGTAAAAGAGGTTGAGTGCTGTCTCAGATGCAGGGGAAGAAAATGCAAAGTCCTTCTTAATAAAATGTAGTAGCTGCAGACCTAACCATACTGAGAAGAAGGTTGCCAGGAATATTATTAAACCACTATAAGAGACATATTTGACAAATGTCTGAGTTTTCTACTACAACCTCCATTTCTCTAAGAGGGAAATGCATCAGGAGCTTGTGACATCCTGGGTGTTTTGGCAGCTAGCAGAAGATAATGGAGGGAGGACAAATTGCTGCTTAAGTAAATGTTCTTAATGAACCCAGCCTGAGTAGAAAGTTCACTTGCTCACAGGGTGAAACGGCAGAATTAAGTTGCCTTGATATCATTGAACATAGTAGCATGTAGTGTCATTCACACTTGCTGACCATTCAGTGAGAAGACCAAATGCATATTCCCCCTCCATCCATCCTTAGGCAGATAATGCTCGAATGAACCACCCATGTGACCTGAGGTGTCCAGGGCTTATCCCTCCATCATAGGGTAGATAGTATTTCTCAGGACTCATATGGGGACTCAGACCTCTTAAGAGATCAGATTCCAAAGGAAGGGTGAGTTTGCTAGCAGTCCTCATGCTATCAACTTTCCAGACAATGAGAGTCATAAGGTCAGTGTGATGGTTTGGACCTCAGAGGAGGTTTCCAAATTTTCGCCTATGTTCCAATAAAGTTATCAAGGGATTCAGTAAATCTCCCTTGATGGTCCATGAGGCCTTGTGTGACAACAGAGCAAGAGCTGTAAACACAGTGAAATCACTGTAAACACAGTGAAAACTAAGAGGACAGAAATGTAAAACCTATAAATGGCTCCTAGGGCTGGTGGTAGGGTGGAGGTTTGTGTGAGTTAGTGCTCCCCAGGGATACTGTTTGGAAGAGGGTTAACTGACAGCCTCAGAGGCCTGAGTTACCAGTTTGCCAGAAGCGGGTTTCTGCAACCCAAAGTGATTAGCTAATGGTTGGCAGAAGTCAGTAAAGCTGCCCAAAACAAAGCTGCAGAACATAATTACCATGGTCCTCATGACAGGCTCAGGTCACTGGAACATGTGGCTGGAACATGTGCCATTCTTCCTGGCAAATTTGTACAGTACATAAGAAGCTAATTGCTGAGAACTGTACATAGAGTTAAGGAGAGCAGTTTAACTAGTTCTACTATTTGCAAAAGGCAATCTAAATAGTAATTTATGGTCTTTAAACAGAAGGCAAATAATGTATTTTCTTCAAACCATCACATCTTACTTTTCATGCAGGACTTTCAGCACAAAGGATTGCAGAATTAAGATTATTTATACCCTAAAAGAGTTTTGTTTGATCCTTACAGAAAATAAAACCTACAGATGTAGGATTAACAAACAATATTTACTAATGATGTACAGACATAGCTGACCAGATAAACAAATATTGCTGCTATGTCTTTTGTCTGGTTGATTCTCAAACAAAGATCTTAACAGCTGCAGCTAAAAGACTCTCTCTGTCAAGGGACACTAGCTTCTTACTAAACAGTGGAGCCAGCTAATCCTAAAACCCAGAGAAACCAAAAAACACGATTAATATTTTTGCTTACTACATTTACATACTCAATGTAATTCAAACAGAAAAACAGATAGTGCAGATTACACTGACTGCTTTGATCATGACAAAGACTTGATGTGAGGAAGTTTCACTGAAAGTAATAAGAGTTCTAGATCTTTGTTATGTATGGCTTTAACAGCAACATGTAGAAAGACAGAGATTAAGGGGGAGGGAATGATGCAAACTGAATAAAGAATAAAGACAAAGCAGTAATTTAAAAAATATGCTCTGGACATTTGAAATAGAGTGTCCAAAGCAGGATATTTAAAGTTTTAAACAAAAAAGTCCCCTTATAGGAAGATACTGGTCTTGGTTATAAGCTGAATTAAACATGTGATCAACTTTAATGGGAAGGAAGCACACTTCCCATCCCCAACTAAAAGAAAAGGAGAAAAACCATTTTACTTGTTCTTTTTAAAGAAACAATCAGCAAAATGAAGTGGCAATATTTATCAGTTAAATTAACCAGTAACCATCAACCCATTAGCATACAAGAATCATGGCTTTAATTGCTGGTCAGTATATAAATACCCTAAACTGAAGCATTTTCTTCTGACATGGCATGTACATTCAGGCTGAATCTAGTCTACGAAGACCAGTACCTGCATTAATTTCTGTAGAATGCTGGAAATCATTACCATGAATCTCCAAACATTTTCTTTTCAACATTGCACTAGCTGATGTAAATTACTTGAAGGAATTTTCCCAGCTTACTTCAAAGCAGCTTTGGTTTTTATTTTCAGCTTGAGTAAAAGTACCTATTTCCTCTGGAATGGTAAATTGTATTTACTTCTTATGACAGAAAAAACAAACTATATAACTATGAAGTCATAGTGCTTATGGAACACAGAATGTTGTCATCTATTTTACTAAATCAAATGTGACCATAACCTTGTAACCACTTTGAAAATTAGTATGACCAACAGACAAATTCAGAATAAAGACACAGGTATCTCTGAATAAGAGATTTGTAGATGTAATTGGAAGAGTACCCATTGATTATACTTCAAAAGAAACATCCACATCTTATACTTCTCAGAATCCTTAGGCTTTTTTTTTTTATTATTTTCCTCTGGAAAATAAATATATCGTCCTTACACAAGAACATTTGAGGGTTTTTTTAATCAACACTATGTCAGGAACCAGGAAGCTCATGGTCATGTTGGCTGACTCAGAAGTGCACAGATGTTTTCCGAGCGGAAAGCTAAAATTAGGACCATTTACTTCATTAGGCAGTATCATCATGTGATGAGTAGAGGATCTCTTTATTCTAGAAAAAGCAAGGGATCCCACCACCCAGCTGCCTTGCTTTACTTCCCACCCCAGAGGAAACTCTGAATAGACTAAAATGGCTGATCATCTTATTTAAGAAAAAAAATATGAATCAATTTATGCTTTTACTACATAACAGGGTTAAAAACTAAAAAAAAAACCTGAAAAAAACAAATGAACAAAAAAGCACTAAAAATATGTATTAGTTTCTATTCCAAATTCCTCTGTTTTTGTGAGAAAGGCAACTGATCATAGAATCATAGATGCTCACACCATTTTGGTATGAAGGGTACTATTAGGAAGTTCAGCCTTTCTTGTGTGGCCATTCTTTCACCAGCATTAGAGGAAATGTTTCTTTCCTTTGACTATAAAAAACATACACATGTAGCCAGAGAAATAGATTTTTATATAGTTTAGTTGTCTTCATCAGGTGAATGGTCACTCAAAAGATATCCTCAAACAACTTCAGTTATATCCAACCTTATCTTCTTCCAGATTAACATCCCACAGCTCTTTAATCTTTCTCCAGATTATATTTGATATTATTTAGTATTTACTGTATGGTTACTCCACTATTTTCTCCATTGGTCAGCAATGTCACTGAGTACCTCTCTTTTGTTATCTATGATGTTTCGCATTTCTCCTGCTGCTTATTCTGTCAGTTTTTTGGTATAGCCACACACCATCACTGGTCAACTGAATGCTTTATTTTAGCAATTTGCACTGAAACTGACCAGTATATGCCCTCTGCTATGTCCATTCTTAAGGTGGGTTTATGTCACATAGGCAAGACCCCGACCCAGCAGTCTGCCTCCCTCAATGTTTCAGGCCTTCTTGTCAGACAAAACCTGCCTAACAGTGCTCAATATGAGCTTTCTCTCTGAAACAGTCTGCTCAAGTCAAATGTAATAATTAGTTTCATTTATTATAGTGACAGATAACAGATTCAGAGTTGCCACTGATAAGTTGAATAACTGCAAGGAATTTGAGCTCAAGCTAATGATCATATTGGTATATTTTTTTGTGTATGAGGGGCCAGGAAAATAAGGAAGTGGTCCAGGCTTGTGTGAGTATAGAACTGTGGGAGTTTTTAAGATATTATCAAGGCAAGAGCAATATATTATTTGGAAAAGATGTAGTCAGGCAACTTTCAAAACCAACACAATGCTATCCCATCCTTAACAGAGGCACAGAAGAGCTCACAAGAAACTGCTTTCAGACCATAATTTGCTTCAATTGCTGTTAACATATTGAAGTGTCCTATTATGTCCTGTGCGTGATTTTGCTCTGAGCAGGAGATACCACTATCAGCAATGCTTACCACAAGCCAGCTCTAAAGAGTAGCTAGGTTTATCTTCTATAAGTCTTCTTCTGATCTAGTATGTTCTCTCTTATATTTTCAAATAACTGTGCAAAGCATGAGCCCAGTAGACGTAACAAATAAAATTATCTACAGGTCAACCTTGAGAAATCAGTGACTTTCATTATGCTGCACAAAGAGCTGTAGCAACATCAACAAAACATTCAGGGAAGTCAGCAGAGTTAAAAAATACACTTTCCTGAACTGTCCAGTATGAAACCAAAAAACGAGTATTCAGAAGTTCTGTGGCAGCTGCCACGATCCATAGAGGTGAGGTTTTACTTTCAGTTGAAAGGCAGTGGTCTCCTCTTGCACACCTCTGTATTTCCAGAAGAATAAAACCACATTTCACTAAGGACTGTTATTGAGACTGAGGTCTTTCCTTCTATTTTACTTGTAAGATAACAATTTTCCATTTGCAGGTACTGATCACTTTAAAAGCTATGATCTTGGATAGTAACATTACCAAAAATTCTACATCTGGACAAAATATTTTGTAAATTGCACCTGTAGGGCTGTGGCTCATTTCAAGAAGTCCCTGTTTGCCCTGAATTATTTAGCCACCAAGAAAGTGTAACTTCTTTTCTGGTAGCTTTCACAAGTTGCCATCTTTTGCAACTCTAGCCTGACTCAACACTTGTAGTCTTCAAAGGGCAGCAGCTGTGAATATAGATTCAAGAATGTGATGGTAGAAAATCTAACTGTCCTTATAGCCAGTTTAGTTTGGTTAGCTCAGGCAGTTGACTGCATTGTGTCAGTTCATTATGAGGGGGGAAGAAGAGCCAACAGCAATTTATATTCTCCTTTGCTAAAGTGTACAATTTAACTTGTATGAAATAAAACTTTGTTATTGCATTAAGCAATTTGAACTGCACTATATTTCTTTCCATGTTACACTTACATAACAGCAGTAACAAAAGAAAACTGTAGATACTTACATTTACTGTTAAAGTTCACTGACATGCTATTTTTGTTGTGACACAAAGCATTAATGTTTTTTTTTTGAGGCTTTATGTAGAAATGTTTCATTATTGAACTGAGACACTTTGTCTTGAAATTATCTTGACTCTGTCCAACTCTGATGAAAGAAAAACCTCTCCATGTAGGAACTTTAACCTTCTTTTGGAGGCACAAAGTATTTGGAAGTATGGCAATAAGCAAGCTGCTGAATTTGGCAACTCCACAGCAAATGTATCTTGCCTTTAAAGCACTGTCTCAGGCTCAGCTGTCCTTGATTTTCACAAACCTGTTGTTTTGGCTTGCAAGAGAGAAACTTGCGTATCACAGAGCATCATAGTGAAGCTGCATGCAGTAACTTCCAACAACCAAAGAAAGCTTGTCTTCTTGTGGCAAAACTTTTCCACCAATTTTGTTCAAAGGAATAATACTAAGGTAGTGGTGGGGAAGTACACAAAGACAAAAAATTATTTTTCATTTTTAATGTTTGTATTAGTTTGGATAAATGCACTAGGCTGAAAAAACCCTCAAAGTCTGACTTCTGTTATACAACAGAAAGGTATAAATGTTTGACTGTAACTACAAGCCCCATTACCTGTCATGTTTGGACTGGGTTGTATGACTTGGCATGGATGTTGCTGAGGGCTGCAATGGCAGTGATACACCGCTATTGGCATGTGTTAGCCTGAATCCAGACAGTGACGTAGCTTGCCTATTATGTGAAAGTAATTTCCATCTGGTTTATGATTTGAACTATTGTTTAAAGACACAGCACTTTCCTATTTTCATCCAATATAACATTGCTTAATCTCTGCTTAAGAAAAAAAAACAGGAGGTTTTATAGTGATGAGGACTTTCTTAGGCAGAAGAGATTCTCAGTAAGGTCTGGAGGACAAGAGTTGAACCCAGGAAAGAGTTTTCTTTGATAGACATTCCTAAAATCACTAGAATGAGGAAGGGAATGCTATATGTTTTTGCTTGGTTGGTTTTGTTTTTGTTTTATTTTCATGCATAATTGTCTGGAATAAATCAAATTTTTCTTGTTGAAGAAGGCCAAAGACATTGGGACTCTCATTAAGTCTGTTTTCACCAGAAATTTCTGTCATGCACATAGCCAGCAATTTTGTGGAGGTGGGAAAAAATCCTGATGTTTCTCCATTAACAGCAGAGTTGAAACACTTTCTATATAACCTCACCAGCAGTGAGTCCTCGGGAGAACACAGTCATAATTTTAATTAATTACAAACTAGGTTACCTGATCCTTAAGATAAATTCTACTGATTCTCTAACACTTTGAATACTTAGTCATTTTTCAAGAACTGAATGAGGTTGAATGATATCCATCATTAATTAAATAACATCCAGAATCTTTTTAGTTCAAAGTCCAAATTGTCTGATTTCTTATAACTTTATAGTTAACCTAATGTAATATGGTTTTGATTGTGAACAGTTTCTAATTGGGAGAAATATTATCACAGTTGATATTCAGAAAACTCAATGCTCTGTGGCTTTGTTCCCTGCTGGTTTCAATTTTCTTTATATTCCATTCTCAGCTGGCTAGTTTGTTGCCTAATCTCATTATTCCACATATGTTCTTTTCCTTCCTGAAATTATTTGAAAAGCCTAAAACTTAAGATCAAATTCAGTTTAGCTTTATAAGATAGTCTGAGAACTGGCTGTTCATAAATGTATCTGACCCTCCTGCCTTGGGGATGGTGACAGATGTCAGAGGAAAAGAGGAAAGTCAGGGGCTCACTACTGCTTCATCTATCTGTTTTTAATTGAACAAAAGTCTGCCAGAGACTGAATCCAAATCATTGTTGAAACATGGTGCTTGCTAAAAACAGAAGGACTCTACCATTTGTGTAGCCCACTATCCTAGGAGAGTGTGAACTGCTAACAGAGCATGCTGGGAGTAAAAGGCTTACGCTCATACCTGTCTGAAGGAGGACAAGTAGGTGGCAGGGTCTGTTTATTTCTCCTTACATTGTGTTTGTAATTCACTAGGTTTTAGCTTTCACTTCATGAGGTCTCATCTGTTGTGCTGTTTTCCATAGAGACAGAGGACAAGTCCAGTTCCCTCTGCGCCTTGGCTGCAAGTTGGTCACTGGCTCTGACTACCTCTGCTCTCTGGCTGTGTGAAATGTAAAAGGAACATACCTGGTGTCCTACTTTGCCTCTTGGGGAAACAAAAAAAGTAGGGGGATGTCCCAGTTGAGCAAAAATTAAAACACAAGTCAGTTTCCTGATTAGAGAGAAATGAAAGGTTACAGAGAAATGAAATTAAATGAAACTATACTTTATGACTAACAAGGTTAATTTTTAGCTAAGGATTTCTGATACTTAGTAAATAATATGGGAGATGGCTAAACTTTCTACAAGATCAGGAAAGTCATCTACTCTTCACTTGGATAATGTTTTTAGTTATATGCTTAAAAAGTAATGCTGAATTCTTAATTATTATAAGGGGAAAACAGAAATAATTTTTATAGCTGAGGGAGGCCTTGATTGCATTAAATAATGGAATGTGTAGCCAACCTTCTTTGCAATGTCACTTATTTCTCAGCTGCCAGCTTGATGTAATGAGCATATAATACAAGAAAGTCTTACTCCAGACCTTATAGTTAGTCTAATAAATGAAATTACATATGTGTCTGTATTTTATATGAGATAAGCCAATATATTTTTGCTGGTGAAGTATCTGGAAAAATATGTCTTGTCCAGAAAAATAAAATTAGAACTTCAGCAATAAATCCTCATTTATGCACAAATTAGAGGAGGAATTTTCACTGTTAAAACTGGGCCTAGTTAGTTGTACACAGTACTGTATATTAACTGGATATATACCTAAAAGACATAATTGGTAGAAGATATGATATCTTGTTTAGGGTACTTGTTTGTTTGTGTTCAATATTAAGTGTTCTGAAAAAATCCTCAGAAATAAAATGGATATCACAGTTGTCTTTCTTTTTTTCTTTTTTTTTTTCTTTTAAAACTTTTAACTAGTTAACTACTTCAGACATATGCCTGGTGTCACAAATTTTTATTTCCTGTTGTAAGTGTTACCTTAAGTAGAATTCTGCAGTCATTTAGAAACACACTTTGTTTAAGCCAGCTTGAGTGTCTTTCTCATGACTTCCATACTTGCTGGCATTACTACAAACTAGTGAAAATCTGAACTTTTTCTCTCTGACTGTTTGAAGTTCCGACAAAGGGCCTAATCTTACTTAGAATCTAATTGCTATCACAGTCTTCACTTAGAGTGGAAATTTTGCTTCTGGCTACTCAATATTCTTGCTCTTTTTGTAGTTTTTAAATGACTATGTCTTTTGTGCTGTGTTAGATGTCTGTGGTTCTGATTGGGTGGTATATTTACCCGTAATAGCACTCTTATTGTTCCACGGAGCGTTTGCAATTGTACTTCTTTCAGAAAGAAACACTCCTTTTATTTTTCTGAAATCCTCATATTGTCTGACTGTTTCTGTGCAGTTGATTCTGAAAGGCAGGAACAATTGAAGTGCATGCTTCACAATTTTTAGCTGAAACAAAATCATTGTGACTGAGAAAAGTAATGAAATTCAGTCCTTTCATGGTCATCTGTGAATACTCTCAGTTTCCCCATAAGGATATAATGCTTCCTCTGAAAAATAATATGCAACTGATTTCTGTCATACAGTTTTGGATTCAGATCCTTGAAGTAACTTGTTAAGCCACCTAAGAAAACCCTATATATTACCATAAGTTAGCTTGAGGAAGCAAAATTTTCTTCCCACCTGTTTTTTTCCCTACATTATTCAAATGGTTGGAGAAAATAATTATTTCTGTTCTTGCATGTCAGGAACCTTTTCAGTCCCTGACCTTTCTATATGTCTCTCTCTTCTCACAGGTGCATCACTGATGCTTCTTACAGGATCTGTGAAAGAAACAGTGCTGTGTCAGTGAATTAACATAATTGTTTACAAGCTCTATAACTATTCTGCATGTTAAACTTAATGAAGATTTAGCAAATACCGTAGGGATTACTTGATGGGTTATTGTGCTAAGCTGTGAAAAGCATTTGACACTATTTCACGCAAAAAAGTAGAGATACTTATTTTCCTATCACAGCTGCAAATTTGCTATGGCAACCCTAATCATCTTCACAGTTTAACACTGCTTTACCAGAGATGTCCCCCGAGTCCATCTACTATTCAGGCAGATTATCTACAAGATCAGAGATCCAGCCTTTGTACTATATCTTGCTGCTCTTGGTGACATAGATATGCAGTATGGTTGCCATGCTTATATACTCAGAAGGCAGCAGTAATTCATACTGTCAGTCTTTTCACATTATGCTTTTATAATTTGGGGGGGGGGGGGGGGGAGTTGTAATTCCTTGAACCCTGGTCCTTTGAGGTTTTACTACCTGCTGTACAGTTACTATCAATTGTACTGTCCACTGCTACCACTCACTGTACATTAAGAAGCATTTGGGAATATCTGCTTACCTGATACAGCTTTTTTAACTCTCTTGTAACATCTCCAGGACTGGGCTTGTCTGTGCTTTAGCTGTTATTATTTTTCTGATTATTGCATGTTTGTGTTTATATTTCTAAGGTTTTCCTTACTTGTGTTTCCTGATAAGAGCAAATCTTTTAATTAAATAAAAAAAAAATTATCCTCCCTTTCTCAGGTAGGAAGTGGTCAGGAGGTGATTGTTGTTCAGGGGAAGGGCTGTGCTGGAGACAGTCTGTTGCAGCTCAGATGGCTCTATCTCTCAGGCCTGCCATCACTGTAGCATGTGATTTTGGTCTTTCTATATGGGAAGCCTCACAGTGCTCCACTTGGAGAATGCCTCCTCCTCATCCCCCAAACCCTTTGATAAAGAAAACTCTACCTCACAGGTGGTATGCAAAAATAAAAGGAGAAATCATTGCTATTTACCTATCATCTTCTTTACTGCTTGCTTCCTGGTTTTTTCCTCCACTTTTTCAACTTTTGCTCTGGAGCAAATTCCTGCTTCAGACTTCCCTAGTCACATTCTTCAACATTTAATTCCTTACAATATGGTTTTTTTCTATATTCAAAATACATATTTTCCTGTTGAATTTTCATAAGGTGTTAGTTTCCACAGAGAGACATTTCTCAGTGATTCTTTGTGATACCAGTAGGTGCAAAATTTCATACTTGAGGGATGAGGTAAGAGAAAGGGATTAATGTTTAAAAATTAGCTGTAGAGAATCTGAGTCCATGTGAAGCTACTGGAAAGCAGCAGAGTTGCATAATCTTTCTGTTTTTCTACCCAATGTTATAGAATGGTGTTTTAAAATGCAAAACCTTCCTTGCATGTGGCCATATTTTTATTTTTCTATGTTTATCTCAAAGTACTACAAACATTATTTTATAGTTTAAAGCTTTTTGTTTTTTTTTGTTGCTTGTTTGTTTTGTTTTATTTTGATTTACATAGACCTTGAAAGTCTGTTTCTTGAAAGGCTGAGTTCAATCTGAAAATACTGACCACCGCATCAGGAAAATATTCCTTCACAGCCTTATCTAACGTGTTTTAACTTTCATATAGTGCCAATTGCTAACAAAGTGCAATATCTTCACTGCAAATAAAAGTACAAAACCAACAACATAATCTTTACAGAGAGATATATTTGCATGTGCATATAAAACCAAATGTCAGGAACTTCTGTTTTTTCTGGTTATGACCTTTAGAACTTAAATATATGATAAAATTTATTTTACTTACATCTTCTGTAGAATCTCCAACAGCCTTGACATAACTAATTTAAAATAAAATGCAACCTAAATGCTATGGTTTGATAACACATACAATAGAGAGTTTGGGTAACAAAACCTTTTGGGTATGATGCAAAAATATTTTGAGGTTGGAGTACTATAAAGTTGTCTTTAAGTTTGTAACACAGCTAAGAGCTGTTATATTTCAATATTGCTGTGCTTGTTTTTATAGATCATAACTCAATCAAGGATGATGGTGATGTGATTCTAGTATGGTTAATTCTGAGTCTCACCACTGTAAAATCAGAATCAGGCTCACTTTTTAATCTCAGACAGTCTTTTGTAAGTGTGTATTACAAAACTCCTTGTTCGTTTGTGCAGTATTTCCACCTTTACTCTGGCACATGCTAACGTGCATATGACATGGTTGCCTATTCTAAAATATTAATAGCTGTTTATCAACTGCTAAAACAGTATGCTGAGCTGTAAATAAAACTCTGGCACATTATTATTACTGTAAAGAAATAAGCAGATGGAAGTCATAAGCTAAATGCTTTTGGAGAAAAAATACTGCTCACTTGTTTACTGTACATTACTGCAAGAAGACCTGGGTAGCTTTATTCATTTGATGGTAAACACCCTATTCTGAGAAACTCTAAGATTCTGTAGATACAAATGATGTCTCTATCTGAAAGGTGAACTAGACTGATCTTTTGCAGTTTTCCTCTGCTTTAAAGTGTAGATAAGGACTCCATGAGCACTGCTGTAATTGCCCTGTAACAAATACTCATGCAGTAACTTGCTAGTGTTAAGTCCAGTGTTTCTGCTGGACTTTTGTCCCTCAGCAGGTGCTCTGATACTTTTTTGCCTTGTACATATAAGCAGAACTTGTTACACTGTTCTTTCTTTTTGTTACTGTTTCCATGTTTGACTCGATACTATGTACTACCACTCACTGCTGTAGATTGGTTATCTGTTTCATACAAAGAAAACACTTTTCTTACTTTTAAATCACAGAGATAGAATAAGCTAATAACAACACAGTAAAGTTGTTCACCATATTTATACCACAGTTGTGTGCTTGATAATTGGAAACATATGTAACACAATATGAAGGTAAAGAAGGAAAAAAAAATGTAAGCCATTATGATGCCCTTTGTTTCCTTTTGCATTCATATTATATATTTCAGTATGGTTTTCTTACTGTAATTCTGTAAGCTACTTAAATGCTAAATATTGCAATAGTTACATATACACCCTTTGAGAATGAAAGCTCAGGTTCTGTTTCTTTTCTTTCTCCTTGGGGAAAGTTAATCTGGTTAGCTATGCAAGCACATTTGTTATGTTTAAATTTATTTTCATAAGTTAAAATGTATCAGATTTTCCAAGTGTGTTATAGTGATCCTTTAGCTACAACTGGATTTTAAAGTATTTCTGTTCTTTGTATGTGCATTTAGATTAGCAATATTTGTTCACATACTTTGCTTCTCAATTTCTATTCAGTAATGTTTAGACATCTCTTGCCATAAACACACACACACATATATATATGCTTTTTTCCTTTGTATGGTTTTAGTGCATGTAGTATATTATCATTTCTTTAATTCTTTACTGCAAAAAAAGCTTTCAAAAACCAGAAAGATAAAGCATGTGCATACAGAATGGAGAGCCCAGGAAACCCAAGGTTTTATGCTGTCCTTTTGAACTACTGTGCATTTAGTTTTGTAAAGCTTACAGAAGAATTATACTGCATATAGTTATAATAGTGAATGTACATCAAAAGTTCTTTCTAGTCCTAAAGACATTACCAGTGGAATTGGAGTAATCATTTTAAGCACAGAGAATTCTGGTGGAATTTATATCTTTAAAAATAGACTGGTGTTTTAAAGTACATCTTTATTATACTTTCAAAATGCATGACTGATTGAGCTATAAATCAAAATGAATTTACTCAGGAGGTGGTGGAGGGAGGGAAAAGCACAGCTTGTATGTGAGAAGAATTTTGATACTGAATCTTAATTTTTAACCTGTTAATTGAATAATTCTACAGCCTAAACAAGACATGCTGTAGTTCCCTCATTTTACATTCTCTCACGAATTTAGACTGGGACAAAGCAATAAACACCTGGAACTTGAAAATAAAACGGTCAAAAAGCTGTTTGTGAGTTTGAGATGCTGGAAAAAGTTATTACAATTGTCAGTGAAGTAGTTGTTTCCAATTCTGCTACAACTATAAAGAGAAACCTTTGCCCTTAGATTCTAGGAACTGGAAAAAGGAAACAGAGAAATAAAAAAAAAAAAATCACTGTGATATCTGACAAGCTGTTCTTTCCTTTCCTAGAAGAAAGAAATTATTTTTTCTCTCATAGTACCATAGATGAACACAGAGGCCAGGCACTTGCAGAGCTCCAGAAAACATCAATATATCACTGGGTTAATTACAGAATCACAGAATGTTAGGAGTTGGAAGAGACCTCGAAAGATCATCTAGTCCAACCCCCCTGCCACAGCAGGATTCCCTAGACCAGGTCACACAGAAGCACGTCCAGACAGGTTTTGAATATCCCCAGAGAAGGAGACTCCACAGCCTCTCTGGGCAGCCTGTGCCAGTGCTCTGGCACCTGAACTGGGAAAAAATTCCTACGTGTGTTCACATGGAATCTCCTATGCTTCAGCTTACAGCCATTGCCTCTTGTCTTGTCACTGGGCTTCACTGAGAAGAGCCTGACCCCATCACATACTTAAAAGCATAGATGAGGTCACCCCTTAGTCTCCTCCAAGCTAAAGAGACCCAGCTCCCTCAGCCTTTCCTCAGAAGGAAGATGTTATAGCCCCTTCATCATCTCTGCAGCTCTGTGCTGGACTCTCTCCAGCAGTTCTCTATCCTTCTTCAACTGAGGGGCCCAGAACTGGATACAATATTCCAGATGTGGCCTCACCAGGGTAGACTAAAGGGAGAAAAGAACCTCTCTTGACCTACTAGTCACACCCCTTCTAATGCACCCCAGAATCCCTCTGGCCCTCCTGGCCACAAGAGCACACTGTTGGCCCATGGTCATTCTTCCATCCACCAGGACCACCAGGTCCCTTTCCCCTTCACTGCTTACATGGGAGCTCATCTGCTTTGATAAAATATTCAGCATTTGGAATCTATGTCATCTTAGAGAACATTTTCCCAATGCTGGGTGCAGCATCTTTTGGAAAATTGTTAGCATATTTTGTATATTTCCTTTGAAAGTAAACAGGTAGAGCATAAAGAGTAGAACTAAAGTAATAACTGCTACAAACACAATACTAACATGTACCTAGTAATCTTCTCTAGCAAAAATTCAGAGGAGGATTGATTCCTCACTAAATTTGTGCCAGTCTTTTAAGGGATGAAATATATGAAATCACAGATCTGTGTTCTAAGAGTTATGTGAAAAATATGTGGAAAAAATATTGAATCATTTTCAGTAAAGAGATTAGACTGTTGGTAGCTGGATCACATGTAATAAGTTTCTGATACTCTAGACAGAAAGCTTTACAGTCCAGAAAGAACATATGGTGGATATGAGTATGTCTGAAAATGGATGTAATTTCTACTTTTTATATACCTGTTTTTTAATAATTTGTTTTCTGTGTGAGTGTTATGTTGTGAAAATTTACACTTATGTACCCTTGCAGCCTCGACCTGAAAACTGAATAAGCTTAACAGGACATTGAAGACTTTCTGGGCTAACACACTCTTGTTCATTTTCTGTTATATTGGATTGGAATAACTAGAATAGCTTAAGGACAATGAGAATTGACACAAAGCTTTACCTGTCTGCAACGAAAAATAATTTTAAATTAATATGGAGGTCAGTGGAAAATTATTAATTTTATGCTCCAGTTACTTTTATTATTCATACATAGTACCCATGCCATTGCAGCCATACATGGAGAAAAATAAGTGCATATCCATTTTTCTTCCTAAGCTGTTTGACACTCTTTATTACTTTTTTTTTAAACCTCAATCTCTGTTGGACAGATGCATTAAAATTGAGTTCTCTTCTTATCCATAGTTTAGATTCTTTCACTCATGCAATACTATGCATGCCACTTGTGACTGCAAGGCTTAGATAGAGACTAAGATTTATTATCATTGTTCACATGCACATCACATGCTTAACCATGAGAGGTTTACAACACAGAGCCTAAAATAATACATGTTACTCAAAAGGAAGAGAGTGTCACTCCCTGCAGAGCAAAGAGGTGGAAGGCTGGTCTGAAAAGGGATAATCTGAGAATACTCACAGTTTGTACTGGCTTTATGCTGTGACATACATCCTGTGGCAACACGCACTCCTTCATGGGACAATGCTAGGAAGCTTTGCTCTGGTGTCATGGCTGCCTTGGAGGGTGACCAAGAAAGAGGAGAACATGCTTGGCCAAAGACAACACGAGAAGCGGAGATCTGCACTCAGGGTATTGACTCCCATGCAATGAGGTAGGACTGAATCTAGACTGGAGATTAAAAGAGGCAATTGTTACACCAAGAGAGAAACACAGAAGGGTTTGTTTTTAAAATACACAAAATAAACCAGAATGTTTTGTAATGTTACCCCTCAGTATTTATTATGACCACATGATGATAATTCTACCATTCTGTGATCATCCAGACTCTGAAGATCTTTTGATTCATTACCAAAATGAATTAAAGCCTAGCTATACACAGCCTTATTAAAATCATAAGTGGGTAAAAATGTACCACCTGATAAACCCTTTATCTTTGAAAAGCTTGCTCTTTGTGACCAAGAAAACAAGTAAGCTGCAAACTAAATATATTTAATGAAATATTTCCCCTGTAAATATCACACTTAAGACAAAAGTATCACAGGCTATTAATTAATATGCTTCTCCCTTGTCAGAAAATTATTGCTGTTGTCAATGAGCAGTTCAAAATAACTCAGTATTAGAATGTAATAATCTTACATGATAATCTTCAGAGAAACATGATACAATGTTGAAATGCAGAAGGTTAAACCTATAATGTGTAGTCTGTATGTTTCATTTCTATAACAGATTTAGCGAGTCAGAAAAGCTATTTAATCTAACCTTTCTGATAATCAGTTTCTGGTAAAGTAGCTATGAAGTTGACCTTTAAAAATATACATTGTTTACTAGGCTTCTCTCTTGACTTTGGTGATACTCAGAAGCCACTTCTTAACCACCTTTCTTCATCTGCCAGGACTCCATTCTCTTTTTGTTTCAGAATTTTTGATTTGTTCTGATTTGTTTTTCTGAGAACCAGCAAATGACTTAAAAAACATATTTACAAGCATGACATTTGAGCAATGCTCTGGTGACACAAGTTAAATATCAAGCTCACAGTTAAAGTACATTGAAGTTTTAAGAATGTCTTTAAAAAATAAGATTTAAGCATGTGCTTTAACAAACACTTAGGTGCTTTGCAGTACAAAAGGCTTTTCTATATATGGGTTGTAGGATCAATTTCCAGTTGTATCTTTCCATCTTGAACACAAAGATATTGTGGAATGTAATTCCAATTCCAACTGGCCAACTTTGTGCACCTTCCAGCTGACCCAAAGTCATAACACCCCAGCTGAAAGGGCCACTACATAAGCACCCTCTTCCAGAGAGTTGGAAAACACAATTTTTCCATATTTCTTACACCTTAAATTTGGAAATATTTATTTTAAATTACTATGAATTTATTTCTCCTTGCACTATGAAAGGACAGGGAGGATTAGGCCTTTAATTTGTAACAGAAGTGCTTCTACAGCATAAATCTCTTTGCTGGATTGCAAAGATTTTAACCAGCTTTTGTGCATAATATTGCCCTTCACTTTACTGATCATTTAGTATAATAAGAGCCAATGCATCCATTGCTGTGACAATCTGCCACTTATTTAAAAAAGTAGCAGCACCATGCAGTATGCTTAATAACTATCTCAAGCAGGCACCTGCAGCCACAAAGCAGCTTTGAAAAAATCAGCTACACAAATACATCTTGAAAAAACACTCACCAACTTAAGCTGTCTTGAACTGACAAGAAGAGTAACTTCAAACTGCTGAAAGAGCCTATGCTATCTGTCAGCTGTGGAAAGTTCAATCCCAATGGAGAAAGGCAAGACTTTAGCTATTTTTGCTGCAATGATATACAACAAGGCCAGAGCAATCTTTCAGATAAAAAGATCCTGGTTTTATTAGAAAGTTTTGTAAGCTGTTACTTAGAGATTAGACACCAAATAATGGAGCAAAGATGGTCAAAGTGAAGCCCCAAATTATTCCTCATTGCCTGACAATATTCTGCAAAGACTAAAGCATGTACTCATTTCTGTTGCATTTCATTTTATCAATCCTATCAGAATAGGATAATGAGAAATAAACACAAATCTTAAAAAAAGCCCTTCTCTCCACCCCTCCCTTCTTCTTAGGCTTAACTTTTTTCTCAGTATCTCTACCTCCCTTCCTGCCAGTGGTGCAGGAGGTTGGGAAATGGGCCTTCTTGTCAGTCCACCGTATGTTGTGTCTGCTGCTCCTTTCCTCTCAGGGTGAGGGATCCTCACACTCTTCCCCTGCTTCAGTGTGGGGTCCCTCTGATGGGATGCAGTCTTCCACAAACTTCTCCAACATGAGCCCTCCCCATGGGTTGCAGTTCTTCATGAACTGCTCACAGAATCACAGAATGCTAAGGGTTGGAAGGGACCTCTGGAAGTCATCTAGTTGAGCTCCCCTGTAAAAAACCAAGTTTGCCTAAAGCAGGTTGTACAGGATGACATCCAAGGTGAGTTTTGAATGTCTCCAAAGACAGAGGCTCCACCACCTCCCTAGGCAGCCTGTTCCAGTGTTCCACAACTCTCAAAGTAAAGAAGTTCCTCCTTACATTTAGATGGAACTTCCTATATTCCAGTTTTTGCCCATTGACTTTTGTCCTGTCACTGGGCACCACTGAAAAAAGCCTGGCCCCATCCTCCTGAAACCCACCCAGTAAGTATTTATAAGCATTGATAAGATCCCTCACCTCAATCTTCTCTTCTGGAGGCTAACCATCCCCATCTCTCTCAGTCTTTCTACATAACAGAGATGTTCTTGTCCCCTAATTATATTCATAACCCTTTTCTGTAACCTCTCCAGAAGTTCCCTGTCCTTCCTGGACAGGGGAAACCAGAACTAGACACAGTGCTCCAGATGTGGCCTCACTAGGGCAGAGAGGAGGAGGAGGAGGAGGAGAACCTCCCTCAACCTGCTGGCTACACTATTCTCTATGCATCCCAGGATCCCACTGACCTTCTTGGCCACAAGGGCACGTTGCTGTCTGATGGTCATCCTGTTGTTCACCTGGACTCCCAGGTCTTTTTCCACAGAGCTGCTTTCCAGCAGGTCAGTTTCTAACCTGTACTGGTACATGGAGTTATTCCTCCCCATGTGCATTACTCTGTACTTGCCCTTGTTGAATTTCATATGTTTTTTCTCAGCTGAACTCTCCAGTCAGTCCAGGTCATGCTGGATGGCAGCACAGGGTTTTCCCTCCTTCTTAAATATGTCAGCACAAAGGTGCTACCACTGTTGCACTTCAACAGTGGTCTCAAACACTGTCTCAGCCTTGGCCAGCAAAGGATGCATCTAGGGTCAAGCTGGCATTGGCTATATGGGACACAGGAAGCACCTAGAAGGTTCTTGCAGAAATCACTCCTGGAGCCCCTCTGCCACCAAAATTTGCCACAAAAATCCCACACAATGATACTATCAGAAAACAGAGAGTTTAACAGAAAAGCAGAGTTTCCCACTTGCTCAGTTAATCCCAGATCTAATTTTCTAGTCCTGTGTCTCAATTTTTTTTCAAAGGATGAGGAAGACAATTGCCATATGCTCAAGAAATCTCTACAAAATGAACAACCAAACTCTTTCAAGGGCTTTTTATTTTTATTTTTTTTTTAGAAGATCATGCTGTGAAATTGTTCTGCTAGAATCTAAAATGGATTTCACTCTGTAACCTGTACAAAGTTGAATCACATCCTTGGAGATTTGCCAGCCTATCTGAAAATAATTTAAAGAACTGGTGATCCCTGTTGCATGAACTTTACCTCCTCACTCTCTGCCTGCTTTTTGTCATGGCTTGCATTTTTAATTTGATTGGACGGTTGCTGCTTGAATAAGGAAGGATGACTAATTGTTTAAACAGATTTTGAGCATCTTTTGAAGCACTCCATTACGGCAGATTATATCAATGCTGCAATGCTTCACTTTGTCTGCTTTTCTATGTTAATGACAGACGAACTGAATGGGCTACCTGCTCGACGCAATGTGAAGGATACTTGATACATGGCTCCTGTTAATAATAAAAAACAGTGTAATTTCCTGTACTATGATAATATTGATATTTTCCAGCTTTCTTAGCTCTTTGCAAACATTAGCTGTTAACTCATACAAGAGCCTTGGGAAGCAGTTTTATCTTTGTATTCTACTGAAAAACTGCAAGACCAAACTCAGTTGTCCAACAAATCTAGTCTGATTTTGAAAGCTTTTCATCACAAATGAGTGTCTCTCAGTGTAGGTGAATTATTATCTCTAAATTCAGGTTGTATTATTGGAATGCTGAAGTATGGATTTAGAAGTGTATGTCCACTGTGGAGAGGAGAGAGGAAAAAAGCAGCCCAAATATCTGAATATAAATACTTGATTTTCCCCATTCCTAGTTCTACTTAGCCTTCAACATAAGTGCTTAAAAACCACTTTTTTGCCATAAGGGAAAACTAAGGATGAGGATTATTTTTCCTGCTGTTGGTATCCACATAAGAGTGGACAAGTATCTAAGTCCTAAAGAATGTATCTGTCCATTTTTAAGTGCCTTCTAACTGAGGACTTTCTATGATTTTATAATTCCATGATTTTTCAGAAATGGATAGAGACTGTAATTACTTTGTAATTACTTTTTACTTTAGTTTTCCAATGAGTTTCTGAAAACTCCCAGATTATACTATACTGGTTGAGATATAACAACTTTGCATTTAGCTTGTACCTTATCTCCAGGCTGAAGGAAAGGATAGGTCTGCAAGGTTTTAAGAAATAAGAAATATGAAGGATATTGGTGTAGAGAAGGATGTTTGGTTTCCGTATTTTTGATGCTATATTTGCCTACCCTTTGTCAAATCTAGAGTGTAAATCCCACAAAGACAAGATCCAGTTTTAGACAGTGATTACAAAGCCTCCTTTTTTTTTTTTTCCCCCCAAGAAACAGCCACTAAATATTCCAGTGTTAGTTGTCAAATATATGAAAGTGAATTGATTTAATCTGAAAATCTTTGAAGGACATGTGTTGAACACCACCAGTTAGAAGACAGGTTTATTTGGCTAAGATTATAGATTCTCCACCAGTATTGTGTAGTACTCAACAAAAATCTAAGCCCAAATCTGAGAAGTACAACTTTTTGAGAGTCCTCTCTCATTTCATCAGTCTGGCCCAATTCCCCAGCCAGGTACAAAGGGTGAGGAGTTTTTATCCCAGTGATATTTCAGAGTGACAGCAAAGCAGGGAAAGAAATTTCAAAGACAGACTACAAAGCACTTCTGCTTTGATAAAATATCTTACTAGGCACCCACTCCAGCATGGATGCAGTATGTGTTAGTGTGGGAACATTTCAGTCTAGTGAAAGAGTCATTGAAAAGGAAATTAATTACAGAAGGTGATGCAGGATAAAGGTATTGGGTCTGGGGATTTGCTGACAAGGACAAATACACATAATTTTAGTCTCTCACTACCCAGCTATATCTGACTAGTATAGGCTGGCAAAACAGTATGGACAGAGCTGATACGCAGAAAAGTCAGGGATGCAAAAGAACATGATCAGCAGATGTAGGTCCAGAGTTTTGCCACACCAGGCATAAAAAGATAGACCTCAAAGGTGAATTTGCCTTTTTTGTCTTCCTCCTGCAATCTTTCGAACTCAGCAGAGGAACAGGGGTGATGATAGTCTTGGTGAAAGTGGTCCAGCAGATGCCTCCCACCTGGTCAAATCCATACTGTCTCTTTTTATGAGATACTCAGGTTGATACAGATTTTAGCAGCAGTATGTGGGTTTCAAAAAGTGGAAGCTTCTAGTATGAGCAAGGTGGGGCTGATTGTCAATGTCAGATGATGGGAACAATCATGATTGGTAGAGAGGGAATAGTAATCAGACAACTGATTAAGGAGAGAAATAATTATGGAAAGATCTGATTAAGGGAAAGGAAGCCAGCACTCATCAAGGGTGGTATGAAAGACAAGTTACTGCAAGATGCCTAAACTGCCAAAAGAAATGTGAGCATAATTGTCTCCTCCAGTTTCAAGAGATGTTGATAGGACAAAGAACAGCACAGAATGAGTTTCTGAAGACTGAAAGTTGAGCAACAGAAAAAGTAAAGGGGCAAAAGAAGGCAGAGAGCTCTCTGATGCAGAGCAGTAATTCAGAAATGAGCAGCAGTGAAGGCTGAACAGGGAAGCAAACAGCAATAGTGAAGGATGAAGGAAACACCCTTGTGCAGAAGAAAAGAGAGGGTTTAGCTGAAAGCTGGAAATTCTTCTTGAAGGATTAGGGGTTTGGAGAAAAAGGTGTTTGGCTCAGGTAAAATTAGGCTGTTAAAGTATGGTTGCTGCAAAGGTCTGTAGAGGGTCCTTATTACATAATGAGTTGTTTTCAAGTAAACAGTTCACCTAAAGAAAAATAATATCTAAAGAATGTTATGAGATACAAAAATTTATACAGCTGTGATTTCTTCCTTTTAGTTTCAACTTTATTCCTTAGATAAATGCCCAGGGATTCTGTAGTATGAAGTGTTAACTCACTCTAAGTCAGACCAAGAAACGTGTTTACTTCTCTAATAATGTATTTTTATCTTCCCATGTTTTTAAGATCTACTGTAATTACAATGTCTTGCAGTGAAAAAAAATGACACAAAATTTGGAAACATCTCAGCTTTAGTTAAATGAATAAGAATTATTCTTTCAATTTTTTTTTAAATTTAGGAAAGCACTTTCTTTGTATTCTCATATTTTTTAGACACTTTTTAAACACAAAAAAATCCTATTTGGAGGGAGGAAGGTGAGGGGAAAAAGGTCTGGTTTTAGGGTACACAATTTTAAAAGGAGAAACCTCTCTTTTCTGCTCAGTTTATGATTTTGAATGTCATACCACCTATCTGAGCTACTCCATTCCCTCTTGTTCTTCCTGCCAAACCTCTTCACTCTGTGGAAGATAGATTCATATTACAGTGCCTTGCACTGGACCCTGACAATAACAGGGCTCCTGTATGTACTGCACCTTCAAGTCCTGTTATAATACATACATTGATATTGAAGGAAATAGAGACAGATCTTTCTGTTAATGTTGAAAATTACTTTCAACAGCAAAGTTTTAGCTGTGTCTGAGCACAATGTTGTCACAGGATCTGTTCCCTGACAGCTACCATGATTACCTAAATGCTTTGCAAGCCTTGGGAGTCAGTTCTTAATTAGCATTTATGTGTAATAATCAATATACATATATATACAAGTAGTATAAATTTATGTCATGCTGTCTGTGTATTATGGGGTCACAAAGATTTGTACAATTGTGCTCCCTTATGCTTACAGCAAGATAAACATGACATGGATAAGTTGCTTGTAATAAGTAAAACACTACTTATTTACATGGAAAGGGTAAAAGGGAAATGACAGTGTAGAAGAAACTAATGAAAATAATAAAGGAAAATAAGAATTGGGGACTGGTAGAGATATTTTATTTTAAACATACTGTGAAGAAACCATTTGAGTATTGAATAATTAAGCAGTGCATTCATGAAGAAATAAACATAATAGCAAAAGGAAAAGAGCAAACAAGATTAAACAAAAGTTATGTTTAGGGATTTGTCCAGACAGTTATGCTAACAAAGACTGTAATAGAAATTCTGATGTAGTGAGTAACAAAATAAACATAGCACGTAATAGATGGGCAGAATTTTCAAAGCATTTTGCATGCATCCTTAAAATTTCACTTTGTGCAAAACAAGTTCTTGGGGGTTCAGCTTGTTGGCTTACACACACTGGCATCAAGCAGAGCAGATAATTTCTCTTCGGCTGCTGTCTTTGCCTTTACACCACTAGAGCTGCATCTATGTAACTAGCCTGAATCCTTAAAGACCACCTAGTACATGTCACAAGAAAAGATGGACCACATCAGTTTTCATTATATATAGTTAAAATATAAGCTATTTGAATTAGATCTCTAACATTTGCATCTGTTGGAGACATCACACCAAAGTATGGTTTATGAGAGAGATGATCAATCTGGTAAAACTTGAAAGTGAGAAATAGTCTGTGTTTTTACACATTAATCAAAAAGATGAAAAATTCCAGATGAGTCTTAAAATAACACCACAGGTATCCTTCTCAATTGAAGAGTATTGGCTTGCCTTCTGGATTTCAGGAATGAACTACTTGTTTATCATAAGCAAAAGTTTGTCTTTAACAAGATAAAAAGACATTGCTAATTGTGACTAAATTGATATATCAGTTTAACTACCTGTACAGTAATGTATTCTTTGCCTACAGAAATTTTTTCTTTGGCAGAAACACATCAAGACAGAATAATATGCAGTTTAAATAAAAATATTTAAATAGATAACCACTTATTCTATTCTGTCAGAACAAAAATTTCACTGAAATTTAAGTAAAATTTGACTCATACTGTTTTTTTCCTATCAGATATGGAGACTATTATAAAAAGTTGGCATTTCATTTCATGAAATTAAAGTCAGAAAAGCTTCCTTAGAATTTCTTCATTATCATTGCATACAGAGAGTAAGTTTGGCTAATACCCAGTGAAATTCCCCAATTCAGGTATTTTATTTCCCTGTCAAACAGAAGCAAATGTACTGATTAATTAGAATAACTCCAAGTTTCTTTAAGTCTGTCATATCAATCTGGTTGTACAGTTGGCTGTAGATAGCACATCTTTGACTCAGCGTGTCGCTTCTTACCTTGCCAAGCATGAAAAGTGCAAGCAATGAGACTTGCAAAATGAAATATTGCCTGACAGAAACCTGCCTTCCAGACTAGAGAATCCTGGTATAAAGCCACCTTGGCAAAACCTGCATCACTCGTAGGACACCTCAAATTAGTGGAGTGATGAAGCTTTATTACCAGACATTGTTCAGTTCATCATAAACATCTTACTGCCACTGCCCCTCAGGTGTGAAAAGGGTTATATAAAAGCATATTCTATTCCAATCTAATTCACACAATGGCTTTCTTGGTAATTAAAATCCAAGGACTGGTAAATTTCTAGGGATTTTCTATTACCCCTATGAACCAAATGATTTAGAATGGCTAGATTACAATACTTGGTGTCATTGCTTAAACATAAGAGTGGAAAGGGATCTTTAAAATGGAAGAAATAAGGTTGATTTAGTAACTCAATTTATTGCTGAGTGATCACCCCCAATTGATCTGAACAAAGTAGAGATAATAAGATCTTTCTAACTTAGCAGATGGTAGTATAACCACTGAGAGGGTTATCAGTCATTGAAACAGGCTACCCAGGGAGGTAATGGGATCACCACCCCTGGAAATGTTTGAAAAATGGGTAGATGTGGTGCCTGGGGACATGGTTAAGTAGTAGGCACAACAGTGTTGGTGGATGATTGGACTCAAAGATCTCAGAGGTGTTTTCCAACCATAATGATCCTACGATTCTATGATTAAAAGATTGTTCAGTGGCCATAAATACAAGCTAGGAAAATACAGTTTGCAATAAAATACTTAGTTTTGTTGCCCAGAGAATTTGACAATAACAGTTGGTTTTGTGATACTTTAGATTTTTGCAGGAATATTTAACTTTATTCCTTATTGAATATTCTGTACCCAACAGTGTTAATGGATGTTTCTATACAGAGATCCCAGCCAGAAAAATATTTATAGCAATGCAAAGGAGATACTTGCCTGAGCTCGTGTAGGCCATTGTATTTCCATGCCTCTTAGCAAACATATGATGCTTCTAAATGTGAAAGACAAACTGAGTTGTCTCCTGTATTAACTGTGTATTCCTTTTACCCTACTTAATGCCTGTATGTTCTTACCCTTGGCAGTTGCTACGCTGCAAGCTTAATGGAGCATGGGTTATACCTTCAGCAATGTTTTTGTTAAGGACCTGGCTTTTTGTGGCCACTATGGTAATGCATAAATGAATTGCTAAGGGAGTTACAGATTCTTGTTCTACGTTCTGCTGTGCCTTGTCATCCCAGGTCTCCAAGTAAATAATAAATATCTTATTTGTGCATCCTTCACAGACATTTCTTCAAAGACTCAAGCAAGTGTTCATTTATGGAATCATAGAATAATAAAGTTGTCATAGTTGGAAGGGAACCTAAAGATCTTCTAGTTTCAACCCCCCTGCCTGCCAGGGACACCTCCCACTAGATTAGGTTGCCCAGAAAAAAAAAAAAAGGCTGAACCTCTCACTAGATCTTGTCTCTCCTGCCCTTTGTTAGTTAAAGTGGCTGGTGGTGGAATGATTGTATCCTTACCTCAACTGTCCAAAGTCCACGGTCCCAACTCAATGAAGAATCCATCACCTTTCTCTTCACACTCATGTGTTCTCATCCTAACACATCGCTGTCAGCCTAAAATCTCTTTAACAGTTGTCACAAAAGGAGGAATGTACTGATGTCCCACTCAAGAGGAATTCACTCCTTTTGTATTTAGCTAGGATGAATAATAGATAATGAGGTAGCACAGTTACCACTAGAGAGAGCTCTGATACTAGAATTTTTATCAAGCCCTGTTTTATCTAAGTTATTATTGCAGAGTCCAGGGGCAATTCCTTGAATGGATGGAGCCTCAAAAAGGGAAGAGCAATACAAAAAGAAGGAATTTCAGTGTGTTAGAGAGGGTCTTAGGCTTAATATTATTGAATCATTATTAGTCTACAGAAAGAAGGGAGAGTATTTTTCTAGTTTGGACTCCTTCCAGTTTAATTCAGCAGTTTTTTGACACTCCACTTGCAATACTTATTGCTGCTCAGCTGCTTTGCTTCATGGTTTATGACTTCATATTGCTTTCAGGAGAATATAAAATGGAAATAAAATAGTGGAATTTGGTGAGAAAAGAGATTTATGAATCTTGCCATTTATTGGTGGTTTACACTTCAGTAAAAGTTTATGCAATTTTCAGAAGTAACTCAGTATATCTATGTATTTTGACTATTTAAATTGGAAGAGTCTATGGGAAAATACCCATATTTCTGTTTCATGAACAACAGAAAATAAACATACCTGAGATATCACCACTGTCCAATAATGTTTGTGCCTTTATTATCATAGTTCGAGGCATCTTTACTGAATAGGAGAAATGAATCAAGTGAAGACAGAGACTGGGTAAGGTCAGGTAGGCAATTCCATTGCTTTTACAAATACTGCAAGAAAGGTACCACAAAGGTAACTTGGTGAATATTCTTCTAATAGACTTGTAAATGTGACCTCTTCCTTGTTGCACCGGAATGTAGGGGTAGGGTCAACATGACAATCTGTGTAAACTGTGTGAGTAAATCAGGGACCAAATACCCTGTGCCAAAGCTGACAAAACAGAAGCCAGTGTCCATAGCCTGTATTTTAAAGCCATATTCAGTCTCTATTCATTCCATGTCCTCCTGAAGACCATAGTACCTCAGCTTGGGATCACCCCCCCACCACACACACATAGCTAGGAAATATTATTATAGCTTCAGAATGTCTTGACTTTTTGTTCCTTCTAATTCAGTTGGGACTCCTTTTTGGGAAACAGCCCAACCTTCTTCATAGATATCCTTTTGTGGAAGACTGAGAACAGACACTACCCTTCTAATTCCAACAGGGGACAGTTGCTTCAGTTTCCTTCCAAGAGAGAATCACAGAATCTTTTAGATTGGAAGTGACCTTTAAGTTTCATCTAGTCCAACACCCCTGCAGTGAGCAGTGACATCTTTAACTAGATCTGGTTGCTCAAAGCCCTGTCCAACCTAACCTAGGATATTTCCAGGGATGGGACATCTACCACCTCTTAGGGCAACCTGTGCCAGCATTTCACTACCCTCATGGCAAATACAATTCTTCCTTATATCTAGTTTGAATCTACCCTCTTTTGCTTTAAAACAATTACCCTTTATGCAATCGCAACAGACTTTGTTAAAAAGATTGTCCCTGCCTTCCATGTAGGCCCTCTTTAATTACTGAAAGGCTAATTAATGATTAATTAATTAATTAATTACTGATAAGGTCTTGCTGGAGCCTTCTCTTCTCCAGAGTTAACAACTCCAACTGTCTCAGCCTTTCTTCACAGGAGAATCATTCCATCACTCTGGCCATTTTTGTGACCCTCTTCTGGACTGACTCCAACAGGTCCATGTCTTTCTTATGTTGAGAACTCCAGAGCTAGACACAGTACTCCAGGTAAGGTCTCACCAGAGCAGAGTACAGTGGCAGAATCACTTTCCCTCAGGCTGCTTGCCATGGTTCTTTCTAACATCAAGCTTTTAATCCACCAGTACCCCTAAGTCCTTCTTCAGAGGGCTGCTCTCAATCCCTTCATTCCCCAGCCTGTATTGATACTTGGGCTTGCTCTGATAGCTAGGTGTTCCTCCACCCTCATCTGCAGCAGTCATGTATAAGTACAGGTAGGCTGGCTATCACTTCTTGCAATCAAAGACATATGTAATGTTTGTTAAATAAAGTGATTAGTATTGTCTGTATGAGAACTTCTAACAGACTGCAAACTCGTGTCATTTCAGAACACTTGTGGTTTTTTCACCTTTTGGAGATGTGTGTGGCACATATATGACTTTCTTTTCATCTTCAGAACTGTTATATTTTTTGTTTGTCTCTCCATTTTTGTGGAGAACTTTATATTGCTGTTCTTTGCTTAAGTGCAGACATTGTGTAACTTCAGACTTCCACAGGTTTGAAGAAGAAAGTGTTAATTAATTTGTCAGACCATGTCCCTTGGAGAAATTCCACTAGAGACATCAACGTTTCTATTGACAAATCTGATGATGAATGTTAACCCTGTCTATCCTGATTCTTACAGGCAAATGTAAGCTCATTTGGGGTTTTAGAGATTGTTTATTTAGACAAATGAATGTTCAGCCAATGTAGAGTCCACAAAGCACCATGGTCCTACATATTTTTCAAACATTCAGAGATAGTAGAATTTTAGCCAGACAATGTGTATCAGGATGCTTTGAGACTGGAAAACAAAACCAAACAAATTAAATTGCCTGACGTAAAAAGAAGTTACAAAAGTTTCAATACATGAATAAATGGCAGAGATAAATATGAAAACCCACCATAGACAATTAGAAATACAATAAAAATTAAATCTGAGAAGGAAATATGTTACAAAATAGAATGACATAGAATGCAAGACCTGTAAGTATTTTAGATTTAAGAAGGCAAAGAAAATATACAGTTTTTTAATGGTGTCAGAGAACAAATACAATTCAGAGATGGATTTGTGGTTGATGACCAGTTTCTGTAACAATTGATTAGGATTCCAGAAAATATGTCAGGCAAAACATGGGTTATGAACATTTAAAAGCTGAAGTAACCTCAGAAATAGTATCTTTAATGCATGATGAACATTAAGAGTAGTTTTCACAGTGCTGGAGACAGTAAAATTATTAAGCCTCTTTCAAAACATAAAGCTGAGAAAATAAAACAACTCTGGTCAGCCTAAATTTAAAATGCATCCCTGAAGAAATAGCTAATCAATACATCTATAAGCACTTAAAAATAACAAGATTATAAGCAGCAGCCAAAGTGGCTTTATCAGGAACAAATTGTACCAAACCAATCTCTTTCCTTCACTTAGCTGACAAAAGGGAAGCAATGGACATCACATATCTTGACTGTAATATGGCTTCTGGCGTTCAAGACATTCTCAACCTCTACACCTTAGAAGAAAGTAAAGCAGATGAAATCATCATGAGGTAAGTGCACAAATGGTTTGCAGGCTGTTGTCCAGCTTTGCAGACATCTCAGAAATGTCATTTGTGAAGAAAAAGGAGAAAAAAATGGAAAGGTGTCAGCAGTATATTTGAATTAGTCTTTCAAACCTCCGCTCATTTTACCCATAGATATATTGGAAACCTGAAATAATTGTTTGTTCACTTCCTGAAGAAGGCAGAAGATGTGTGTATAGGAAGAGGGGAGAGATGACATATGACAGTCCTCCAGTTGATCATAGGCTGGTACAAAGCAGACCAAGTGCTGACCAGCAGGCAGAAGGGGCAGCAGGCTGTGGACTGTTGCTTTCCTGGACTCTGCTTGCAGCTGATTTGAGTGCAATGGCACTCACAGTTTTGTCTGTGTTCTCCTGTCTAAGGATTTCCATGAAATCTGCCCTTAGAAGTAAGTGTACAACACAGAGGAGTTAAAATGGGTAGTGCCTTAGAAATTAAAACTGAAAGCAGCATGTTTTAAAAATTAGCATAGAGTATCTGTCTAAAACCCCCAGAGTCACAGCTGTAACCATTACCTCTATAGCATCTTTCATAAACAGGTTCTTAAAATACTCATGAGTTTTGCTTTAGTAAGAAATGCAAAGCAAAACTGGGATTTGAGTGAGCTTACTTGAAGTCAGTAATATTATGCTGATTTACCCTAGCTGATCATCTGTACCAGGACTGTGTATATAGGACTATAACACTATTCAGTAAAATCTAACACATAACACAACAAAGCTACTTGGAGCAAGAAATTCATGTCTCTAAAGAGGTTTTAGTATTGTTTAGTGAACAGCAGTGGTTTGAAATACAGCTATTGTCATGTATTTTACCTGCTCCACAAACCTCATTTGTGTAGCCTACCTTACATACAAAAAATGCCCAGAACTGATATTTAGAAGTAAAGATTGAAGTGTTCATTCTTCCACTCTGCTGGTGTTTTCATCAGATCAATAACATCTTGATTTGGACCAGTAGACAATAGGGATGCAACTATATATAATTAGAATTATAATTAAAGAAGGTAAAACTAAGAAGAAAAATATATCAACAATTTCTTTTCAAGGGAGGTTTAGGAAGAGACAATCAGTGAGGCAAAGGAGCATCAGAAGGAGTCTGTGTGTTGTAGAACCTGAAATCTCTGACAACATCAGCAGAGCTATATCTGAATATAGCAAAAATATCTCCATGCATTAAAAGGGAAGCAGTCAGTGTCCTGAAGGGGCTGAATGTACAGTGGATACTTCCAGTACACATGAAGAAACTTGGAGCTTCATCTGTATAACTGTATGTATACTTAGTTGTCACTTGCCTACACAGAGGTGGACACACAGGAATACTATCAAGCAAGACCTGAAATTAGTTTTGCAGCAGGTGTCACAAATTGTTTCTGTATTTTTGTGATATTGGGAGTCCTTTAGACGTCTATTGAACAGCATGATAATGTCAGCTTTTTGAGTAGCAACGAATTGTTACTAAAACTATGAATTGACAAAATAAGAACTCAGAACTAGAGAGCATAGAAGAAGAGACAATATGTTGCACTAAATGATTTTTAACCCTACCCCAAGACATAAGAAAGCATTACTTTTTAATAAAGTCTAGTAAGTCTACCAAGTGTTAAATATTTAGGAGTGGTTCATAGCAAAGGCAGATATGAAAAAGTAGAGGCTAGAAACAGAAGGATGTGAAATATCATAAATAAGTTGTTTTAGAACTGAGAAGAAATCATGGAACAGGAATTATGAGTTACAAAAATAGTATAAATTAGTAAGAAAGAGGCTCTGACGAGAAGGTGCCCAACAATATCTGCCTAGTTCTGAAGGCAGCTTATGGTACTTTCAAACCCCATCTATCATGAAAGCGATGAATTCAAACAGATATTTCTTAAGATTGTGAATTTGCAAGGTAACACAGCCTTTGGTGGTACAAGATGCTGAAACTTTGGAGATGTGGGCCAAGAGCTTTGGAAATTCTTCAGCAATTAAAAATTGTGAAATAACCTTCACAACTTCACTACTGCAGTTAATCATTGTTCTGTCACACACACATATTAAAAAAACCCCCAAAGACAGAAAATAGAATATTTCATGCTCACATGGTTTATCTAGAACATAAAATACCTTTTTTTCAGTGTTTCTTTCTCTCCTAGTCCTTCTGGATTTCTTTATTTTTTCAAAATCAACAGTCAAAAATCTAAAACAGAGGACATATTCTAGTGACATTTTACTGTCTCAAACTATTTCAAGGTAGAAGAGTCTGGTTTCTAATAAACTCAGAGTAGTTTTGCCAGCACTTACTTTATTTCAGCTTTTAAAAAGATTCTATTGACAATTTTTACTTAAACATAGGTGAGTGTCATGGTAACTTACCTTGAATAGCAACTGAGACACCATTATTTTAAGGTCTAATTTATGATCAGTCTGCTTTTTTTTTTTTGGATCTATTTTAAGGTCTTGTTTATGATCAGTTTGCTTTTTTGATCCCTATTACTCTACAGCCTGATTGTATTCAATGTATTTGTCCTCTCAAGAGAATGGAGGGGCAATTGCTGCACTGAACTCAGAGCAAGCTGAACCTTACTAATGCTCTACCTGCCAGACTAACCTATCTATTTCAATCACTTCATCCTCTTTGGTCTTCAAATAGGGCAGCATTTTTCTCTGTCACACACTTGTGAAGAAAAAGAGGGGTGGGTGGAAAGATCAGATTTAATGTATCTCTTCAGGTTCACAAATGCCCCTCCTTCAGCAGCAATGCCAGGAAGTTGTAAACATATATAAAGCCTTTTAGTTTAAGTACAGTCTCTTAATTAAAAGTATTCTCTCTCTTAAAAGTAGCTCTCTCAATTTCAATCTAGTAACATTTTGCCCTTTTGGCAGCTATCCATATCCATCGTTACAGAGCAAGATAATTCAGTGTCTTTCTAGCCCCACAAGACTCTTTACTTTATCAAAAGCATGGCAGAGGAGTAGACAGGAAGTAAAATGATGAGGGAATAATTGAAACACAGGAGTTAAACATATCAAAACCAAGAAAGCTGACTCAATTACTAAGTTGAAATTGCTGACTGAGGGAAACCTCAATACCGAGCAGCTTGATTACCTAAGGAAGTTGTGCAAAAAGGGATGATTGACAGAGAGGTAGAAAAAAGAAAAATTGATTCTATCCTGAAGCAAGGCCATGAAAGACATAAATTTTCTCTAAAGACTGTACTGGCCATTGTCTGTCATAGTCTTAACAGACATCATTATTTTTCTCTTTAATTAAGACTTGTTATTTATTTGTTATTTATGACAATTAAATGGACTAAACACAGCAGTAATAACTGGGTAAACTTTTGCTGAAATGAATGCTAAACACCCTGCCCCTCATTTTTTTTAACTTAATTTTGATTTTTGTTTATTTTTAAACATTAGTAATATTATGAAAATAAGAATGACAAAATGACAGTCTAGTTGATATTTGAAAGTATGTTTTTCTTAACTGCACATTAAATATTTTCCCAAGCTATCTCAGGAGATTGATAATATGATGTGCAGTCTGTCACTGTTCAGCATTTGGATCAGACCAGCTGTATCTGAAAGCCAGTCAAACTTTTGAAGTGCTAAATTACTGGACTAAATTCTTTCCTTGGTAAAGATTACAGCATATGATTCATGTTGCTGACATGTTGCTTGGTCTGAAACTGAGTCAAAGAGAGAATGAGCTCTGGGAACTCAGCAGAAGTTCCTAACTAGTCTCTCCCATCTGGAACGACCTCTGAAAGTTGTGCAAAATCATTGTAAAAACACTTCTGTGATTACTGTACATGGCTAGTCTGCTGTGAAGATGTGCAGAAGAATTCTGTTTCTCAAATTACCAACCTACTTTTTCTCTTGAAAGACTAACTCTTTCATTAAAATACATTTCTAATAGATACAAATTGCAAATCTAAACTAAAACAAAGTCCAGAGAAAACAGAGCAGTGTATTTGTTTCTGAGAGAATGTAATTGACATAAATCTGAAGAAATTATCTCTTGGTACATGTAAAACATAACCAGAAACTTTGGATACTTAGAGAAATAAAGCATTAAAGCTTTAGGCACCAGGATATGTGAGAATATTTTCAATGCATACATGTTTATAAAGCATCCAAACTATTAACATTCCTATTAGGGGTTTGGTATTCATATTAACAGACTAAAGAATAGGCAATGAGTGACAAGACATGTTTTATTCCACAATAGAAACTGTTACTGGATCCAAATTTGCCAAGAAATTAAATAATGGCAGTGGTAGCAAATGAAACACGTAAATGAGATGACAAAACACAAAAAAAGAATTCCATCCTTGCTGGACATCCTTAGCTATAGGCTTGGCTTTATCCTGAGCTTAATTCAGAAACAGTAAGTCTCCCATTTCCAAATTATAACATTTGATCATATTTTATAAGCATGCTTCTGCCACCTGTTCTCACATTGATGAGCATCTGCATGATTTCCATTTTACCAAGGGAGCTATCAGTACTGCAAAGCACATCACAGTGTGAGCAGTGGTGGCATTAATGAATATCAATAGTGGGTGAACTGATGATCCAGCACTAGCATGCCTGCTGCTTTCAGTAATCAAGATTCAATTCCTTACTCTGCCATCAGCTTCTATAGCATTGGCAAAGTTACATAAATTAAATGTGTTTGGAGGATGTAGATGGATGTGAGTTGTCTCACAAAGTTTAAACTGAGCGCTCTGGAACCTCTTGAGTAGTAGTTAAGTTCTGCTAAACTAATATCCATTGTGTTTCAGGAGTCATGTACCATGCCAAACTAGAGAAGCCATTTGGCTTCTGTTTCACAACTGGCTCATATCCTGCCATATGATGGCACCATATGATGGCTGTAGACTCCCAGTAATCTCATACTATTCCAATTTTTAAGTTAGCGTATTTTAAGAAGTGATTTCTCTTCATTTGAGACATGGTAACTCACCATAACTCACCATCCGTGTGCTCCTACTTTTTAGCAAAGTCAAACAGTGGGAGCCAAGTGAAATTCCCCTTAAGTCATGCTGTATCATTTATCACTGTGATAGCTAATAAACCACTTTGAATGGCACACAGACATGTAGCTATGTAGCCCTTCCCTTTCATTTATACTGAGGTTACTTCATCTTTCCTAAGACTTGCAATGAATGGCCCTTGAGAGCAAGATCACAGTGTTGTTTAACATCTTTGTCAGCAACATGGCCAGTGGCATCGAGTTTGCCAACGACACCTAGCTGTGTGTTATAGTTGACACACTGGAGGTGAGGGATGCCATCCAGAGGGACCTGGACAGGCTGGAGAGGTGGGCCCATGCCAACCTCATGAAGTTCAACAAGACCAAGAGCAAGGTCCTGCATCTGGCTCAGGGTAATCCCAAGCACCAATATAGGCTGTGCAGAGACTAGCATGAGAGCAGCCCTGAGGAAAGGGATTTCGGGATGCTGGTGGATGAGAAGTTCAACATGAGCTGTCAGTGTACACTTGCAGACCAGAGGGTCAACCATATCCTGGGCTGCATCAAGAGTATTGTGGCCAGCAGATCGAGGGGGGTGATTCTCCTCCTCTACTCTGTTCTCATGAGACCTCACCTGGAATATTTCATCCCATTCTGGAGCCCCTATTACAAGAAAGACATGGCCATGCTGGAGCTAGTCCAGAGAAGGGCCACAAGAATCATCAGAGGACTGGAGCACCTCTCCCATGAGGACAGGCTGAGAGCTGGGGTTATTCAGTCTGGAGAAGAGAAAGCTCCGAGGAAACCTTCTTGTGCCCTTCCAGTATCTGAAGGGGGCCTACAAGAAAGCTAGTGAGGGACTTTCTAGGATGTCAGGTACTGATAGGACTAGGGGGAATATAACAGTATTTTATTTAATGATATAGCTGGTGAATTTGTGCCTTTGATGTTATCTGTCTTTAATAAAGAAGGGGGTTTTTTAAAAAAAAAACCCACTACTTCTTTCTGTCTTTGTCTCTGTCACACTCCTCTTTTTTTGGATTTGGTGCTGACCTTGTCCTAGGTTTAGTCCAAGTGATTTTACTAGGAAAGTCACTCAAATATCAGATACAGTTCAGCTAGGTTCACTGTTGTAGTGGGAAAGAACAGGTTAAACAAATCCAGCCTGCACATATGCAGATCTAAGTGAAATACATAAAAATGAGGATGTCAGTAGAAACAAAGCAAAGCAAAAAAGGGAGGGATAAATCTGAAAAGGAAGAAAACTACAGTTAAAAATTACTGTAAAAGAAGACAAGGTAAAACTAAACAAAAAAAATAAGAATGCAAGACTGTCCACATAAAGACCCAGCACTACTCAATAAAAAAGTTAAAGAAGCTATCATACAGAAGATGCTGGCATTTAAAAGTTGGAAAGATTTCTCAAATTACAACAGAAAAATCCATAATATATAGCAGGTCAAATAAAAGCAGGAAATTAAAAGAGCTAAAAAAGAATTTGAAGAGCATCTTGCAAAGGCTGCTCAAACTAATAATGAAAAGTTATTAAAATACATCAAATTCAGCCAACTAGGGAATTGATGGGACTGTGATGACAAGATGTATAAAAGGGAAACTCATGAATGATAAGACCATAGTGAAGAAGTTCAGTGAAATACTATTTTCATTTTTACTGCATGGACAATGTGCTGGGGAGATTAAAAATTTTGTAAATTCTTTATAGCAAGTAGATCAGAGGACCCTCTGACCCAACTCTGATGATTCTATGAAACTAGACCCTTAAAAAAGAGATTTGTATGTGGTAACTTTCTTCCTCAGTAATGGGAGATTACTTTGCCCTGTCTCTGTGTGGCTTCAGGATGCTTTTTTTACCCACATTCTTTTTGGTGTCAGCATAACAGGTGAGGCTAATTGTCCTAATGAGTATAAGTGGGCCCAGGTGGGGATAGTTAGAGCTTAAGACCAGTCAGGTGGTATGGGTAAAAAGCCATCTTACATTTCAGAGTTAGTAGCATGATGGAGGTACTGAAGATTGTAATGCTGTTGAGGTAAGATTTATGGCTTTGATTTTTGCTTGGATTGTTGTGTAATATGCTTCAGGTATGAATTTGCATGTGTTAGAGGTGTTATGTGTCTGGGTTGCAAAAAAGAAAGAGCTCCCTTTCAAAGAAAAGAGGTTGTCTGGTTACTTGTCTAGGGAATCCTGCTCTGGCAGGTGAGTTGGACTAGATGGTCTTTCGAGGTCCCTTCCAACTCCTAACATTCTGTGATTCTGTGACCCTTAAAATACCCAGGATTGTACCAAATAGATTTAATAGTCAGTAGGACCCCAAGAGAAGATACGTTGACCTATGAGTTTTGAAGCAACTCAGATGTGAAACTGCAGAACTGATGGCTGATGTCTGAAAACCACCACTGCAAACAGCCCCCAAGTGCCAGAAGACTAGCATATTTGCAGAAAAGGTTCTAAAGACAATCATGCAAATTATAGATCATTTAGGACAAGAGGAAATGGCCTCAAGCTGAGCCAGGGGATGTTCAGATTTGATATTAGGAAAAATTTCCTCACTGAAAGCGTTGTTAGGCATTGGAAAAGGCTCTGCAGAGAAGTCATGGAGTCACTACCCTAGAAGCTTTCAGAAAACCCATAGACATGGCACCTTGAGAAATGGTTCTTATATACCAAATATAAAGTCTTTCAGCTACAGAATTTCCTGATCAGTTTGGTGTTTGCATATCCCCTACAGCTGTAGAGTTTCACACAAAGCCTCCATAATTTGCAGGGAAAATAAAATATACAAATAAATAACTGTGAGTAGATTTCAGTAAAAAGAGTTGATTCAAGGCCACAGGATGCCTCTTTCCCTCTAAGCTGGCATGGGATCAGGAGCACAGCTTATTACATACAACTGATTTTCAAACATACAGTTCAGCCTTGGCTTCTATATTAACTAAAATCAGAGCTGGCATAGTTAATTTGTCTGAACAGCTGGACAAAATAAGGTTAGATATTTTCCATGTTTCAAAAATCACTAAGGGAGCTTATTATAAGAACCACTGTAGCAGAAACAAAACTGAAGTAATAAACAAAGTGACTATTATGAGAGAGAAATCCATAGATCAATGTATTTTGTGCAAACCCTGAGACAATTATCTGCAGTGCTTCTTTCTGTTTCAGAGAGAGCTTATTAACTAACAGATTTTTGAAAAATTATATTAAGATTCTATTTCTTTAATAATAATGATCCTTTTGTCCTTTTGCTTGGCACCACTGAGAAAAGCCTGGCTTCATTCTCTTGACACCTTCCCTTCACATACTTGCATACATTGATATGGTCCTCTTTCAGTGTCCTCTTGGTCAGGCTAAACAAGCCCAGCTCCCTCAGTCTTTCTTCATAAAGGAGAGACTCCAGCCCCCTAAGCATTTTCGGAAGCGTACACTGGACTCACTCCAGGAGCTCTTTTACTGAGGAGCTCAGAACTGAACACAGTACTCCATGTGGGGCCTCAGTAGGGCTGAGTAGAAGGGGCAGGATCACACCCCTTGACCTGCTGGCAATGGTCTTGCCAGTACAGCCGAGGATACCATTGGCATTCATCTTCTCTGATGCTTTATGCTAGTTAGGATAGTAATGATTTTCTTTCAGGATGTTAATTTCCTTCCAAAATCAAAGGACAGTCACATCTAGCTGCCCATTTTCTTAACTAGATTTATCTGCCTAACTGGATGGATTTTCCTGTTTTCCTCAGATAAAACATGTAATTACTTGATAAAATTTAAATATGATTTAATTTAATTTATAATTATAAACTTTTCATAACTACGGAAATTTATCATCTCACATATAATAAAGGTTGTATCCTCACAACATCCTTATGAAAGACTCTGTATTATGGCTACAGAATGAAGGTAAAAGGGAGTTGTCTAGGGGTGTAAGAAGCATAAGCCTCACTTTTTTACATGAAAAACTGACCAAACTCAAGTTTATTGCATTGTGGTGGAAACAAGTCAAACTTCATAAACCTTTTTGAGAGAAAGGGTGCATTACATTTAGCTCAGCACTGCACTAATGCAGTCATAAGGCTTTTAGTCAGTTTGAAATGCTCAGAGGTAAAATGGCACAGCTATTTAAGGTAGAATCATGGGTTTAGAGCATAATTCAGATTAGAAGGGACTTTGGCAGGTCTTTGGTCAAGTGAGCTATGAGATCAGAGTAGGTTACTCAGGATTTTATCTTCCTGGGTCTTAAAAACCTCGAAGACTGGACATTGACAACTTCTCTGGGCACCATGTTGCACCACCTGACAGTCCTCATGGTGAATAAGATTTTTTTTTTGTATCAAGTCAAAACCTCTCTTTTCCTAGTGTATCCATTGTCTCTTTCCCTCCTACCATTCATCACTGTGAAGAACATGGCTTGGACTTCCAGATAACTTATATTTGAGCTTAATATTAGTTTGTTAAATTAGTAATACATGTTGCAAATTATGCAAAAGTGCATAATTAGTTGACAATTTGTTGTTAATTAGTGTATTAATTGAAATATTACTGATGCACTTATACAAGTCTCTTGATCAAAATCATGCATCAAGTGTCCGAAAAACAAAAATGGAAAGGGTATGTCTTGATTTCCAGTTGTGTGCCTTAGCTATTCATCATTTTTCTACATCAGCTATATATTGTATTGGGGTGGTGTACACAGTTCCCTATTGCTTTTTACAGACTATCCCAAAATAGAACTTCCATTAGGAGAGAGTTACTTTCCCTTTCTGTACACTTTTCTTTCTTCCTTCATTTCCTTACTTTTTTTTTGTTTTGACTTTTGGTTTTGGCTTTTTGTTTTATTTTGTTCTATTTTTTTCCCTTTTGTGTTTGTTTTTTGTGTTCCAATTTCAAAGCTCCCCATTTCTGTCTCCTTTTTAAAGAGTTCTTCAGGAACAATTCATATCACTCCCTCTCTTCTTATATTATTTGCTTTCTCTGTCTTCTGCTTCAGCATGGCATTTCTATATTTAACCCAGTATGCCTGTTCCTTCATTCTGATAACTTGTTTTTAATAATAATAATAACAATTATAATAATAACATGCCTTGATCTGTGTTATAATATACAACTCTTTTCTCCTTTTCTCTCACTGTTTTAGCAATGATTAATTATAAGCACGAATCTCTATCTCTATTTTTTAATTTGTTTTTCACTTGAAGGTGAAAGATATCTTTGTTTTATTACTTTAGAAAATGGATACTTCCCATTGGAGATATTTTAACTTAGGTCTAAGTTTAGAACTCAATTTTGAAATGAGCAATGCAGATCATATTATATAATGTTGTTATTGATTGAAATTTCACTAGCAGATTTATACAAACATCTTTAAGAATTATTACGACTAAAAAGAATAAATAAAAATAAAGCTCTTTTTGTTCTTGTCTAGAAATAGCCTATTTAGCCTAGAGAAGAAAAGGATCAAGGAGGATTTATCATTTTATACAAATAACTGAACAGAGGGTGCAAAGATGAGTATCTGTGTAGTTCACCATCCACAATCCTTCACGTTAAGGATTATGAAAAGATATTTCTGTAGTCTACATAAACTAGTAATTTAAAATTTCTGTTCCTATTTAAAAAATACTAATTTTTAGCTTTATGAAATCCTGGTTTATTCCCTCTCCTTCTGTCTGCATTTGTTTCAGTAAAAACACAGTCAATCAGGAATATTATGCTATCAACAGCAGGCAATATTAAATGACAACCATTTCAGTTATAAATCTCATCGTGTGACTATAAAAGCTAAAATATCAAAGAAAAACATTTCTCACAAATTATTCATAAAATTATTGAAAATATTATATTCCCTAAACAACTTGTAAACTCTTGCACAAACATGCTTCTGTTGAAGATATTTTCATGTGTATTAGCAGTATACAATGGAATGGAATTTTAAACACTGATGGTTTTGCAGTTGTTAGCTAATTTTCTTTATAAAGATTTTTTTCAATGAACAAAGATCTCTGCCTTTAGAACTTTCCCTGAAGTTTCTTATGAGTGTCATCACCATTACATGCAATCACTAAACAGTCTGTGATGATTTTCATCATCATTATATTTCTTCCTAGGAAAGGAAGATTGTCTCCTTGCTGCCAAGAAACTGAGACCTGAACTAAGGGTGCAATTTAATTTCTTAACTATGGGCACTTAGTGGGATTTGCAGTGTCCCAGGGTACTTGACACATCTGTCTAGGCCTGGATGGTGACGTACAGGAGCTACCAGTGACAAGGAAAGTAGTGGCTGGAGCCCAAGTGGGATACTTCAGGTCATCTCAACATCACTAGACACTATGTCTGGGTAAATGAAAAGAGTCCTAAATATGACTTAGTGCTGCAAAAGCAGTTAAATGAACCCAGATCACAGTTCTGCCTCTAGTCAGTAGGTTCTCACTTCCTGGAATGTATCTTTACAGAGAATTATAAATTGTAAGTAGTCTTGCTTAAGCCACTATTTTTAGGGCATTTGACATAAAACTAAGAAGGAAAGTACAGCTAAATAGTATAGTGGAACAGTTGCCTCCCGTTTTCTGTAGGATTTGGAAACGTAGAGGTTAACTGTACTGTCATGTGAAAAAATCTCAGCTTTCAAGATACCTGTGCAAATGCTTCTGACATAAACATATTTGCACAGAGTCTGGAACACTATCTCTTTCATCAAACATTATTCTACCGAACATTGACAGAAAGCAAACAAAAGGGATTGTGAGTACTTGTCTGATCAGATTTACCACATGTAGCTGAACAAGTATCAGTCAATATGTTGGGGTTTTTTTCAGCACTCTTGCAGATGTTGAGCTTCTGGGGGGAACTAGGTGACTTTTCACTAGGTATCTCACAGCCTCCATGTGCCCTAAAAAGCTCCAACACAGCTGCCTTCCCGTCTCTCCATCCAAGTTGACTTTCAAAGGCAAAAAGCATATTTACAGATTAACAACAGAACACTTCTTGCTGTGGGTGTGGCCAGGATACACATGTCAAGAGTGGGATATGTGTCCAAAGAATGGGACAACATATTTTAGATCTTTTACTATCAAATAGTTTGAATTGGCTTTTTACCTAGGATATTTGTCCCTTATGTCAGAAACCTACACCAAAAAATCTCTAAGTCCTGATTTTGTGAATTTAGTCCAGTCAGTCTGTGGTTGGTGAGCTGCTAAGCTGCCCAAGAGCTATTTCACATGTTACCTGGAGCAACCAGATATGTCATAGTTTGCTGCTACATGGTTGTTCTCAAGGACCGAGTATTACAAAAGGACACAGGTCTGAAGTTCTTTTAGAAAGTAATGAAGAACTGCAACTAGCATCTACCACACTCTATAAACTCTTCATTCTGCAAGGTGTCCAAGTTTTATTTGGTTGTCACATAGACAGTACCTTGATGAATGTGGTAGCTCTTGTTAACATGTGACAATTGAAAGTTAGAATATGATGAACAGTTACATTAGTTTCATCTATAACTTCCTTTCTGTAGATCTTAATCCCTGTTCTAAAAAATAAGAGGAATCCATAGGATCATATATGACTGTATTGTTTTATTTGATGTGAACAGTTATTTTTGGAAAAAGATAGCTTGTTTTGGAAAAAAAACCTGCTGATGTGACTTTACTTGGCAAATGAGAAGGATCCTCCCATTCTCTGCACCTCCCAGGTTGGTTATAGGCAAAGTACCAGAATAATACACAAGCCCATGTTCCCCATTGTGATTGATAGGATATAATGCTTTTGCACAAGTATTATTTGGACAGTGATTCTTACAGCAGACTAAAACCTCACATAGGCACTAACCCATGCTATCACCACTTATGCATTGTGTAGAATTGATAATATCTCAGCTTGTGATAAGATCAAGTCCAACTACTGTCAGTTCTGAATCTTTCAAGCAACATGGTCATGAGGCAAATCACCTTCACCAAAGAAATAATAGCTATCACTTAAAACATTCAGTCTGATGTCATCTGACTCCTGGAGGTTCATACAGTTTTACTAGTCCATCCTGAAGTGATATATATGGACTTTTCACCAACAGAGTTGTTTTATGCAGGAGCCTTATACAGAGCATTCATATTCACTACCTTTTGTTTCCTAGATTGCCACTTTAGATGATAAACCCTTTTGTCAAAGGTGAATGGAATTGTAGTTATTGCAGTGGTATCTCTTAAACTATCAAGAGTCATGAGATCAGAAACATGACCTTTTCAGGCTGGTAGGAAGGTATCAACTCACCTTCCAGTTGCAAGCTGTTTGGGTTTCCTCCAATTACACAAGGTTATCTTGGGCTAAGTCAGGCTCTTACTGTATTCAGTAGCTGACAAAGGTGAAACTGCAGCTCTAAAAAAGCTGTTTAATTTTCACCAGATCATTGCAGCAAGTGCTTACTGCACTGGAAATGCTATTTCCAGCATTCCTGAGAAGGATAATGTGAGATTCAAACTTTTCTGCTTATAGTTCCTAAAAATATCATGTAACTTAATAAATTTCTTTTTTTTTTTTCTTCTCTAACGGGCTTTCCTTTTGCTTTACTTCTTTCCCTTTATTTTCAGTCTAGAAGTTGGTAAAACTCAGATTTAAAACATTTTTCTAAATCTGCAGCATGGTTTGCAGGATTAAATTTTTTTTTTTTGCTTTGCTTTTTGAATTACTTTTGCTATTTCACCACTAGCATATTCTAACTTAGTCAGATTTTACCATCTGAATCATGCAAAGACACAGATTCCAAGTGAAAAATTGTTGAACAAATTGCATTGTACAGGAGTTAGGTCTTTGTCTTGATGATATACAGTCACATCCCTTGCAGCATACCCCTAACAAATCTTTGTAATTAAATCATGCTAAGCCAGCTCCTCATTACAGATCATTGCCCTAATTACAATGACAAGTACCATTAGTACTTTGGTAATATCTGATTTTTGGTACTGTGGTTTCACCATTATGAAAGAGCTAGCCCACTGTAGTGACCACAACTTTCTACATTATTGTCATACCTTTATCATCTGGAAGATCTAACTGCACTTAAATATCTTTTTTCAGCCTGAAAGGATAAATCATCTCAGTCCCTATGGGATTTCTTTTTAGACAGAGTTATTAATGAGTTACTATATTAAAAAGTTATTAACTATGTTAACTTAGTTTAAAATGAGTGGTTGCATGACCTTTATTCACTAATGAGGTGAAGATTTGCTAAAGAAAAAGCACAAAATCTTAACAGTACCTACTCAGAACAGCCTAGATTTTAAGAAGATAAGGGCAGAGAGGGTAGGTCTCCTGAGAAAGTCACAGTACAAGCTGATAATCAGGAGAGTCTTTCTGCATACTCTTTGGTTTACTTTTAAGAAGACTTATTTCTGCATTTTCATGCTTATGAGAAAGAGAAAAAAATGTCTTGATAGAATTAAATAAGTAGGTTGTTTCTAGTGGAAGTAGTGTGGAAAGAGTTCAAGGTTCAAAGCTCAGTTCCGTAATTCATATAAAAATATGTGTAAGGTTAAGCATATCAGTTTACCCATGACTCTTACCTGCACTCATGGCCTTCAAACTGTTTGTCTCCTATTGCTTAAGGATCCAGGAACAACAGGCTAGGGAGAGATTATAGTTATGGCACTGATCTGCAGTTTTGGATTTCTATAACCTTCAAAATGTGTTGACAGAGCCCCAGAGGCTGAAGGAGACATCACTGGATTTCTGTTACATACTGATTTCCTTTTAATTTTTAGCTAAACAATGCTATCCACATTCAACAAGAACAAGAGACTCTGAAATCTAACACACTGATGTTCCATCTGAGTACCCAGCCTGACCAAAGTTTCACTGGGGGGTTTTATTCTTTCATTAGTTGAAAGAATTATCCATACTTGTATCATATAATGGAAACTAATGACTATTTAGAAAGATCAGAGACACTATTAATACCTAGGAATTTAA
Source organism: Galbula dea (assembly GCA_013399015.1). Taxonomy (NCBI): domain Eukaryota; kingdom Metazoa; phylum Chordata; class Aves; order Piciformes; family Galbulidae; genus Galbula; species Galbula dea. Next base: position 1,592,270 of record VWZX01008378.1, on the reverse strand, counting down.
CAAAATACTGGCTCCTGCCTTCCTTCTTTCTTTTCTTTTATTGTTTTTAATGAATACATTTTAAGGATACTGAGGACCCTACTATCAATATTACCTGGAGAGTAGTCTGGAAAAAAAAAAAATTAATTCAACCTCCAGAATGACATTTCTTGACTTTCCACTCAAAAAATACATATTATTATTTATGTCATAAGTATATATAGTAGGTTTTGAAGGATCACAGCAATACATTATGAAAAAAAATAAATATAAGGAGAGAACTTTAAGCACTTTCTTTGCCCTCTGTTTGGCTTCACTAAGCTGGTTGGCTGGGTGGAATCAAACTGCATTACTTATATACTTGAGGATACTAAACAGATAAAAATTCAATTGAAAATTATTAATGCTAATTTGATGCTTGTTTCTGGTGATTTTTTTTCATTTGAGCTTCATTTTCATGGAATTTTCAGAGCAAATGATATTTTAATTTCCAACACTGTCATCTGTATGAACTACCCATGATAAGTAGCAAAATAAAGAGCCCCTAAACAAAACAAAATGAATTAAATGATAATTCAGATGTTTTAAAATTACTAGGAAGTGTGAACGTTGCTGCTTCTTTCTTTATCACTAACTGTATCTTGTCTACCCTGTTCTGTGATAGATACCTTTATAAATTCCACTCTTAACATTGTGATTCTGTGTGATTCTGTGAAATGCCTCACTGCAAAAGCATTATTTCAGATGCCTAGTTTTTCTCCTGAGCTATCTCTGCTTAATGTTTTTTTTGAAGTAAAGGAAGTATGGCATTTTAGGAAAAGTGCAGGCAAATCATGTGATGGTGAAAAAGATCCTAGGATAGAGAAACATTTTTGCACACAACAATTCAACATATCTTACTGGTCTCTGCAATAGATAATTTTCCTGGCAGAACTGTTGGCAATTTACCCTGGGTTACCAAATAAAAAAGTATATGAGGTGAGCATTGGGAAGCAAAACAGCCTTGTGTCTTGATGTGGCTTAGGGCAGCAGGTCAGGGAAATGCTGGAAAAGAGCAAAAGGGTACTTGACCTTGTCAGTCCCTGTGCATGTACATCCAGGGAAAATTCTTGGAGTGCCTATGGAACCATTCAGGAGGAGCAGGCATGGCAAGTAGGACATTATCCTTTAAGTAGAGGAGAGAGGGAGGGTTCTAGGAGCACCTCAAGCTGATGTGAAGCCAAGTTTCACAGGTGGGGTAAAGAAAGTTATTCTGGCTTGCAACCAGAACCTTTAGGTCCCCTTGAACCTTGAGACTTGCTGGGTTGAGTGCAACATCACACTGAAAAGGTGCAAAGACAGAGGAAGGAAGAAAGAAATGAAGGAAGGGTGACACTTTAAGAACAAAGTCCAAACATGTCAGCCTCCAAGTGTTCACTAACTCCAGCATAATACTCTTTCTTCCAAGGTATTTCTTCCTGAGGGCCTGTCTCATTGGCTAAGTTAGCAGAGAAGAGTCTCAAAAGAAAAAAATCACTCAAAGCACTGAACATTTCTCATTTCAGGATCACATTGTGCTGGCAAGGGTGCAAAAATAAACAAACAAACCAAGAAGATGATCTTAATGCTCTGTTCATAGAAAGCCCTGACATGAATATCTGAACAAAGCCTGATAGTTTTCAGATTTTTTTCATGCAGTGTATTTCATTCTTCCTCCATAACGCCCTTGAACTAAAGCAATAAATTTTTCTCTTCTTCATAAACAAGTCTACTTAAATGCCTGGGAATTCCTCATTTCTTGGATCTTTTGTCAGGACACTTGAAGAGATTATATGGGATGTCTCCAGGGAGTCTGTCCTGAAGACATGCAAACACAGCAAGTACTGTCATGCTGCCACTTTTCATGGTGTTGTTGTGAGTCTCAAAACATATGGTGTTTTTCTTAAAGCTTAGGCTGCCAGAGTAATAACTGCTAGCTGTTTACTTACATTACCTAATATCAGCCACAGAGATTTTAATATTAGAGCATTTTGCAAGCCTTAATATGTGTGAGGCAGAAACCCATCAAATCCTGGCTTTACAATGAAGAACTAAAGCTACAGGAAGATTAAGTGTTAGGTCACACATAAATGTGCTGCATGTACCCAGTTTTTTTTTTCCAAGTCCTTTAAGGTAGTGTCCAAATCATTGATTCATGTTTTGTTCAGTTTTCATACATGATTAACAAGCAAACAGAAGACTAGGGTATTTTAATTGTGTAAAAATGACTGAAAAACTTACATATAAGATATTAAGTTTCTAAATAGAGGTAAAGAAAAAAGATTATTTCTGCTTTACAGAATTTAAACAAATCTCATTTTATTTAGAACTTCAAGTGGAACTTCTGTTATTTTCTCCAGCATGAGCAAAGGAGGAGATTTTAAAAGAACACCTTTCACAGCATTCCTTCTAGCATCCCCTTATGATAGAAGACTTCTTGTACTTCATGACCAGAATATGATACAATCCAATGAACCATGGCTATATGTCTTACTAAAAGCATAATAACCAGCTTGTAGTGTGTTCAGTGCTCAGCAGGCAAAAAAGAACTGACAGATTTTGAAATAACTGACAAAGACATGATAAGACTATTTCTGATTCAGGAGAAATTGACATTTCAGAAGTCTTTCTGCATGAAGAAACTGACCTACCTATAGAGTCAATCCATCCTTATATGTAAAAATGCTCAACCTCAGCAAAGAAAACTGCCTCCTGAGGATAGAAATAAATATTCAATTTAAGAAAGGTGATACTTAGTAACTATATTTTGATCCCCTTTCTTCAGAAGGAATGTGTCATGTCCAGACTAGGTCTACAGTACCTCTTCCTCTGTAAAGGACATAAGCATTCAGAACTCCCTTTTTCCATTTTTCCTTACCTTGTGGTGTACAGGGGGAAGAGAGATGATCAAGAGCTTGCACAGATTTCTGGGGCAGAACTGAAATGGTGATACAGGATCCAGTGATCCAAATATAGACTCTCAATTTCCTTCTTTTTCTGTTATTTTTTCAGACCTGGTCCAAAGCTAGCAGAAATACTACTTTTGCCCTTCCAATCCAAGAACAAACAGGGTATAGAAACATCCTAATACCAGACTAAGGAACTGAGATTATTTTGAAACCCAGCTGTTTGCTGACACAGAAGGTCCACGTTACTTCCCTGGATTTACATCAGTTTATTATTTGTTCTTTTATGCTCTTCCATGCCCTTTTATCTTATCTTCTGTGATCTTGGCCTTAACTCACTTAATTGCACATTAAGAAGGCACATTTCTTAAAGGAGATAAAATGTATTTTACTTTTTTCTTTGCTATTACCAGAGCTATATTATGCTACTGTCCAGCCATAGCTTAATAACTATAAGAAATGCATTCTACCTCTTCATTCTCCATTGAAGAGTCCCTTAACAGGCTATTTTATCTGTCCTGGTCAGTAACCTCACCAAAGAAGTCATTTTTAGGTCTCTTCCATTCAAACCATTCTGACAAATGGCAGCTGCTGAACAATTCAGATTCATTGCTAAAATGTTGACACCAAAATCAAATACTCCTACAGAACAGGTATGTCAGCTGCTCCAGTTCTTACTATCTCCATCAATGTTTCTGCTCACTACCCTTCTCACAAACTGACATTCCTGATGGCACAGTCAGCTCTTTACATAGAATCATAGATGCATAGAATTGTCAGAGTTGGAAAGGACCTTAAAGATCGAGTTCCAACCCCCCTGCCTGGTAGGGACACACATGCTTGAATAGTACTTTGCAAACCCCTGGATGTCAACTGTCCCAAAGAACAGGCTTCCTTTAAGGGAATATTTTCAGTGTTTAAACCCTCAAGTTTCTTCTGAGATCTATACTTGTGAATAATGGGTTTATGTTTCAAGAATGAACCAATTTTCTGATTTCTGTTATGTAAGCTTGGAGGTGGTGAATATAGAATACAGCAAAACCATTTCATGCTACCAGTATGTATTAATGGTAAAACTATTTACATTTCTTAATCATACAAAAATGTTTCTATTTAACAGTTACCTGCCAGAGGATAAACAGCTTTCTTATTAAACTCACAAACACAAGCTCATCTCCAAAGACTATTTCAAATAAATGGCAGTCATTTCATCATAACTATGTAAATTTAAAAATACTTTATGAATTAAATTGGCTTGGTTTTGTTTGAAGCTGAAGTTCAGCTCTTGTAAAATACTGATAAGGCTGAAAGCATAAGACTTTCATCTTATTTTGCAGTTGTTCAGCGAAAATCAAAAGAAATAGAAACACAGTCAGAAGTACTGTATCATAGGTTAAGAGCTAAAGATGGTTCTTATAAAGTTATTGAGTCAATGAGAGAATGGCAACGAATTGATTTCAGATGTAGAGTTGTATTTTCACCTTGAAATTACAGAAAGAAGGCAGGATAAAACCATGCTGAACAAGGCTAATGGTTCTTTCTCCTTCCTCTTCATACAGCAGACCACAGTTCATGTTGTTCAGGTCTGCAAATACAGAGTAGTCAGGACAATGCTTCCAAGAACTCCCAGCAACTGAATTCAGTCTTTTTCTGTTTTGTAGACATAGCCCAGATCTTCCTTCCCAAGACATGCCAGGTTTTCCTGTGAATTATGAAACAATGTATCATCACTAACTCAACAAAATTCTTTTTTGTTTGCAAACTGATTATCTGAAGTACTCATTCTATATTTCTACCTTTCAAGCCAAAATAGTTTGAAACAAAATGTTCCTGAGAAGATGAGTGGTTATCAGCTTGGTTGGTCTGCATTGAACTTTTTACCAGTGCAACAACTGCATGATCAAATCTGTAAGGGTAAAGCTGGCTTAGCTATAGTGAGTTGCCATCATCATCTTTGAGTTTGCCACTGGCATAAGCCAAATCAGGATGCACTTCCATTTTCCAAATAACATAGTTTGATTCTGACACTTGTGACAAAATGGATTGAAATTTTGTTAAAGCTCTGCATTTGTCATCTATACCTTGTTCTCTTTTTAGTAGTTTTGGGATATTTTAAATAGTATGATAGTTAAAAATATGAGAACATTAAAGAGCATAAAAGGGAAAATCTTCACACAGAAAAGTATTTATGGATTAATAAAAGATAAGATACAGAGGGCAGGAGTCAATTGTTAGTTCTTGCAGCAGAAAGAAATGACAAATGATTTTCTTAAGGGACCTGGATGGGAACATATGTTGTTCATCATATTGATAAATAAGCTGGAAAAGGAAGCAAACAATGTGGTGACAAAAGGTGAAGTCTGATTGTAAGGAATTGCAGGAGGACCTTATGAGACTGGAATGAAAGAGATGGTAACATTTAATGCAAATAAATGTAAAGTGAAACACATAGGAAAAAAAGTAATTCTAACTTGGCAAATAAAATGATGGTTTCTAGAATTATCCTGCAGGAGTGAAATTCTCTCTCATAACCTTGTAAACAGCAGGGATTATGATTGATTGGAAAGCAAGTGCCATAAAAATATCAGTTCAGTGAGTGGTAGTTGTCAGAGAAGTGAACAAAATGCCAGGAATTATTAGAAAAAAATAACAGAGAGCGAACCAGAAAGCATTAATATGCCACTGGTACAAATCCATGGTTAGTTTCCCTCTTGAAATGTTGCACTGAGTACTTGTTCTCCCATTTCTAAAAGGGTATAGAGAACTGGAAATGTTCAGAAGAGGGTAGCCAGGATGATCAAAGATATGATGTGTCTTCTATGTAAAGCACGAATATCTTGAGACACTACAGTTTGGACAGTGGCACCTGAGAAGAATTATGACAATAATCCATAAGTTTTTGTGTGGCAAGGTGGGTCTAGAAATAGATGAAACCCTCAAGAGCACCCCATGAAGATAGGAGAAACCATGTGCAAAACAAACAGAACTAGATTTCCAAGAAAAAGCTCCCTGAGTTGTAGAGCTGCCAGCTGAAGTATGTTATAGATGTTCAAATTTTATATGAATTGAGGAGTAAATCAGAAGACTTCATGGCAGAAAAAACTATTTCTGCTTACAAAGCCCCTGAGCTGTAACAGCTAAAGCCAGAGAAGGTATCCATTTGCTAATTGTTATACTTGCATCCAATTTTACCCTTGTTCAAACATATACCTGGTTAGAAGGCCTTAAGTGTGACCTGGTACAGAACACTGTGTTGTGGCAAGGAAAAAGAGCTCTACTTCTATACTTCATTAAGTCAGCTTCCTATCTTAGTTACACGGGTGAACTTTAGGAGTAATTCCAAAATATAGTGGAATTTCTAAGCATTTATGTTAATAGAAGAAAACACAGTTTTGTTCATACTTTGCAGGTCATTGACACTAAGGAACATAATGATTTCTATAGTGCTGTAATATTCTGTCATGTCAGTGAAATTACTATTTATGGTGCATTAAGTATAGTTTTCTTCCAGAATAAGCAGAGGATGAAAGTAGTGGGAATACACAGTGATCCATTTTTCTAGATGAAATGACTGAGCTATTTTTCTTCATGAGACAAAAAAGTAGTAATGTACATTTCAGTACATCAAATGCTAATATTTCTGCCTTCCTCTCCCACATGCCATAAAGAAGCTCTTTCAGCATAGATTTTTATCTTGTGTTTCTGAGGAGTAAATAACTACCTGATGAGTTTAATACAAACAAACCTTTGTTATAACATTTAAGTTTTGAAATACTCTTCTTGCGGCTGGGGTGCAAAAATGGCTTAGCTGTGATCACCCTGTCAGCCTGCAGAACTGACCAATAATCATTACTATTTCACTCTTCTTAATCATTTTCACTAACATTTTATTCTGAATCATGGAAACTCAGCTTTCCAGGACCAATTTTTAAGGCTTCCTTTCAGACTTTGAAAATATCGCAGCAACTTCAAGAAAGCTCTCAAAGCCCTGAAAAGCATTTCTAAAAGGACAAAAATCTAGAATTTGTAAAAGGCAAATGGTTTTGAAAAAATTATTCCAAAAACTCTGGATTGTTCCTGAGGAGGAGCAGAGATGGGGAATTCCAGTGAATTTATTGTGTTACCGACTTCTTATCCCCTCAAAACCTATGTCAATTTAATACAATGAAAATTGTAACCATTTTATTCTTCCACCTAAAATTCCACTCACGAAAAATGCAACACCTACCACCATAGTCCAACCATGCAGCACTGTAAGAGGGAATTAGAAAGAAGTTATGTGACCCTGACACCAAACCTGTAATGAAATTACCTCCTCAGGTGGTTTAAAACAGCTTGATTTCTGTTGTTCTAGTGGAGATAAACGAATTTACATCAGTTGAGAATCCAGCCTATATATTTCTGTGTCCTTTTTGTTTCTTTTTTCCCACTATTACTATTTCTGCTCCCACATTTGCACTTTTTACCTCTATGGCAATAGTGTGAACTGAATTGTGATGAGCAATGCATAGTTCCTGTCCAAGCAGTCTGTCTTTTTGATTTGTGATCACATTTTTTCCAATCATTCATCCAAGATTTTTGACAGTAAGGTCAGGTCAAAAGTTGAGAAATGAGTATTTTGACTTATATAGCTTAATTAATTGAGGCCAATTTTCTATTTGGAATAACCTGTGGAATAATAATTTTCTCTTTCAGGCTTAGGTTTTCTCTTTTGTATCACAAAAGCACATAATTACTCTGTTTTAATCAATATAATATGCTTTTTCTGGTTGATAAATGAGCTCAATAATGTTGTAATTCTTTCAACATTCAACTAATGTTGAGCTTCCTCATTATGCTAGTCATACAGAGAACACTCTAAATGCATTTGTAATCTTAGCCAGGAAAAAGAAATCTGGTATTACCTTTTGGGCTATATGACCTATGAAGGCATGGAAAAGTTGATGAGGAAAATAACATCTTGTTACAGATTGATTTTGAGATACATCCTATTAGCACCTATTCCCTAGAAGAACTGTGTAAATTGGTTCAGAACATATACTTTAGTGTCAGGATTTAGAAAAGAAAGAAAAGTCAATGACTGCCAAACAATTGGTTGCAACTCTGATGATGTTTCTTGCTGATCTAGTGAATAAGGATTCATCTTCAGTAGCTTCTTTGGTCAGAAATGATCTTATTCTCACAACTGTAACCCAATTTAAGTAATCTAGAAGCCATAAGCAATACTGCTTTAAAGATTAGAGTGTGTACATTAATAATTTTCACCAGGTGAATAATTTCTATTTTATAAGAGTACTAAGCAAGAGAGAACATTGCTTTGTGACAGGGAAAAGGATCCTTTCTGAGCTGAAGGAAAAGGAAATAAAAAGGTTGACTTTATGTTTATGAAGGCAGGAAAAATATTGTTGGTAGTGGGGAAAAAAAAAAAAAGAGCTCTTTTCTGAGCAATCTGCTTGCTTAACTTCCCCTAATACCAACCTGTAACTTAGAGCACTGCTCAGACATAACAGATGAAACAGTCTTGCTAATGTAATGGTCCAATTTTAATAAAAATGAAAAGCTGCAGAAGTCACAAGTGTGGTTCCCTATTTATATGGCTTTTCTCTGGCACTTTTTACACCATGCAGTATCAAGATTGTACTGCTATAAGAGTCTAGCTGTGCTAGACAGTCCTTAGTTATGGTCTCCACAGGATGAAAATAATAGCTCAAAATGGAAGATGGGCCATGAGTATGGATATCTCATTGACTGTTTCACTGTAACATTTCATTAATTATAACCATATTATATCCACAAATTAAGATCTTTTCTGATAAGGCAGAAGAGAAAATATTTTCAATCTGGTTTCTTTCATCATAGTAATGTAAAGAACTGCCCAACAGCAGGTCTGAAGAGCCACATTCCATAAGAACATCTGGGAGCCTCCAATGTATATTCATAGCAGGTGCTTTTTGAAATTTATGTTAATAGCAAACTCAGACATATTCATCACCTAAGTCCACTGTAACAAAAATAAAAACTATCACTGATCTCTATGGAAGGTTACCTTCTCCTCTCATGACAAGGGATTCCAATAGATAGTTTTGCAGACATTTATTGAAAGTTCATTGAAAATCTGCAGAAAGGTTTTTGGTTTTGGTTTCTGGCAGACCAGATGTTCAGTTTCTTGTTTAGCTAACCTGATATCCATCTTTCAAATGTTGTGTCATAAGCAGCCTTTAAAAGCAATGCTTCTGTCACTTTGTATTGTTCATTTCAGCATTCAAAAGGCTGGATAAATGTTACAGGGTATAAAGGACATGTCATTTATTAGCATTTAATGTGAAAGATGTGTATATCCTATACAGTTTACAGCCAAATACCTTAGGAGAAAAGTAAGGTATTGCTCACCGAAGAAAAATACCTAATTTGTATCCAATTCATAACTGAGTACATCAGATGTATTTCTGCAAAAATGATACCTTGTGTCATGTACTGAATTGGATTTGTCAGGTGCTGAACTAAGTCAGGTATTTCATCCACAACATCACATACATCATTCTTAGTGGCAAATAAATCACCTACTGAATTGGATATATCTCTAGTTTAAGAAGACCTATAATAAACTGATTGTATTTCCATTCACATGTTTGGCTGCATATAGATTTACCTGTGTTTGTTAATGATGTACTTCTCTGATAAATGAAGTGCTTGATATGAATCTGACATAACATTTGATGAAATATCCATGCTAAGAACAGGATCAATTGTATGAGCAGCTGAATTGTATGCATCAACTTACTACCACAATCACATCTGACACATTCACTTTCTGGAAGACATGAGTCTGTGAAGGGGTTGAAATCACTGTCAGAAAAAGTTTAGGTCAGTAACAACTCTACAGCAAGAACTATTAGTTATAGTCGATGACGTGGCTTCAGACATGCAACAGTTTGCCATGGGCTTGAAGCCCATGAAGGGCTTCAACCCCTTGGATGGGCTCCAGAATTGGACCTGGAATATTGCGTCCAGTTCTGGAGCACATTTTACAAGAGAGATATTGAAGTGCTGGAGTGAGTCCAGAGAAGGGCCAGGAGAATGATCAGAGGACTGGAGCACCTCTCCTATGAAGACAGACTGAGAGAGTTGGGACTGTTCAGTCTGCAGAAGAGAAGGCTCCGAGGAGACCTTATGGTGGCCTTCCAGTATCTGAAGGGTGCTACAAGAAAGCTGGGGAGGGACTTTTTAGGAGGTCAGATAGTGACAGAACCAGGGGAAATGGGTGTAAGCTAGAGGAGGGTAGATTTAGATTAGACATTAGGAGGAAGTTCTTCAGCATGAGGGTGGTGAGACACTGGAACAGGTTGCCCAGAGAGGCTGTGGAAGCCCCGTCCCTGGGAGCTTTTAAGGCCAGGCTGGATGGGGCTCTGGGCAACCTGATCTAGTAGAAGGTGGCCCTGCCAGGCAGGGGGGTTGGAACTAGATGATCTTTAAGTTCCCTTCCAACTCTGGCAATTCTATGTTTCTATGATTCTATGATTCAAGCAGGCACAGAAGATTCATCACTGTGAGAAAAGAAGATGGTAGAGGAGGCAGTCAAATGTTTTTCATATGCAAAGAAGGTCTTGCTTGGTTTTGTTAGGATCTTTGATAAAAGACTCCTCCAGTTTTGTTAATGATCTTTCGAGGTCCCTTCCAACTCCTAATATTCTGTGATTCTGTGAAGACCAATAACTCAGCTGTGCATGTATTAAAATAGACATAAATGTTGTGAGTATAAAAAAAATCAAACTTTTCATTTATGCCAAAGCACACAATCTTAAATATTTTTTCAAAAAGAAGAAGAATATCTTTAGAAGAATATTTATAAGATAGTTAGATTCTTGATTAATTCTATATTATGATTTTTAATCTATGGTGGATTTTTTTCTTTCAAAGTAAGAATTTTTTATTAATTCATTATCCAATAAGTACTCAGGTAAGCATCCACTGGAAAGACTATGAGACATTCTTTTCACACACCTGTATTGTGCTGTTGACCTTGATGGCATCTTAAATTAAAAACAGGGCAGGGATTTTTTGACCTACATTCTCTAAGAAAGGAGAAGTAAACTAAAAATCAATATTTCTCTAAAGCAAAAAGGTAAAAATAATGGTTAAAAAAAGCTACAGACCTGGTTGTATTCTCAGCTACACTCAGTAAGTAAACAATTTCCAATTTAAAAGAAATAGGGGGAATAATTTTAGAGATGGTTAAATTTCAGAGAAAGTTTTATTTCTTTTTTTTTTTCCCCCATTCAGTCCTAAGTTGGGATATTTGCTCTAGCTTTAGGTTGACTTTTAGAAATTCTACAAATAAATACAGTGTGTCCTGTGGAAATGGTCGACCTCTTGAGGAAATTTGTTATTTCCCTTTTGTAACATACATTTGGGATAGCTGCCAATCTCAGAACCAACTTCTAGATATAATTCATTCTGTTAGGGGTCCCAAAATTCAGAAAGATAGCTCTTGGTCATAGACAAACAGACTGAAGGTCAATAGGCCATTTTCTCTTAAGTTCTGTTGTTGAGGCATTTCTGCTCTTTGTGGAATGTGTAGTAGATCAGAGTCAGGCTAGGTTTATGCAGAGGCAGGTATATAGAAAGAAACAACAGGATCATCACAAGGAATAATGTATATCAAATTTCACAGCACAAACTAAGCACCTCAGCAGTAATGTGGAATTGAATAGGGTGCTAGGCAATCAGATGCAGAAATGATCTTGGTTTTAACCGGACCAAATATGTGTGTTTGGACCAAAACCTGACAGAGTGATTGAAGGATTAACAGTATATAGATGAAATTGTCCAGGTAATTCAGAATTTGAAGAACTAGCTCAACTCTTTTGGGAAATGAGTTCAGAAAACATAATACAAGTAAAGCTATATTTTCTCTATTTGAATTTTACACCTAAAGAGGTGTCTCTCTGATGTTCTCATTGTAGGATGAGAGGATAGCTTTCAATGTATATGCCTGACAAATTTTACTTTTTCAGTGTTTAAATTGCATATTCTCTTGAGTCTTCTGGTTTAAATAAAATATATATATCCTCTCTGTTCAGACTTTTGATATTTAAAATATAATGTTTGGATGTTGGTGGACTACAAAGCGGGTAGAGTGTTTGTATGTATGTTATCTCTTCTCCCCTTCTTTTCTTTTCCAAGAAACATTTGTGTCATTTCAGTTATATTTCAGCTTCTTTAAAGGAAACCCCCATTTTGACAGGGAAAAGGAAGAAGAGTTTCCTGAACTAATATCACTAGTGTGTGCCAAAGGATTATTTCAGTGTCTTCTCTGTCTTCTGTAGGATCTCACGTTGCAGTCAGACTAGAAAAGTTTATATTATAAGGCTAAGCTGCAGGTTCAAGGTTTCTGAATTCTAGGGCAGTCCCAGAGTGATGTGGATGAACAGGAATACTAAGGTATTGGGTGATGTTCAACTACTTTTCTTTTTTCTGTTATTAATCTAAGTCAATTACTTCATGGAATTTTCAAAGGAATTTGAATTAAACCCTGAGAGGCTTATCATTCAATTCTGAATAAAATTAAGTCCTAATCAAAACAAGTACTATACAAAATTCAGTTTATCAGATTACAGGTTTACTCAGTGAATATTGGGTGCATATTTTCCTTCTTTTAAGTGTCAGTGATGCAGAAAGAGTTTGTAGTTGATTAGTAGTGGTATTGTCCTCCTTTACATGAATTAGATTTGCCTTCTTCCTTTGATCAATGTCTTTCATAAGATGAAAAATATATCACAGAATATTAGGAGTTGGAAGGGACCTTGAAAGATGGTCTAGTCCAACCCCCGTGCCACAGCAGGATTCTGTAACATCCAGATAAGTTTCTAAAGTGTTCCAATGAAAGGTCAAAAGCTGTCCTCCAAAATTTAGATAGAATACAACCAAAGTATATAGAAAACTACTTGTTATGAGTAGCAAGGAACTGAAATGACTCTCCTTTTGAATACTCAAGGATGGATTGTTTTTCCTTAAATATTTACATATAATGTCTTTTTATATTAAAAGTCTTAGATTTTGTCATGTATTTGAAATAGAAGTGCCTAAGATATCCAAATTCAGTATGAATAAAATACCCATAAATCCAGAGTATGGTAAGTGCAGGATGGCTGTTAAGAGTTATGAATGTTAAAGCCCTTAAAAATTTAAATAATAACAATAATGAAAAAGTGAGCAAAGGGCAAGAATTACAAAACTTGGAATGAATGGAAATTCTCTTCTACATGTAGAAATTTACATTTCTTAGCACAGTGATATCATGCATCATTCATCACTAAAGTCACCTTTGCTTCTTTTTCCTCCCTCTTTCATTCCTGAGGAAAGGAAATAAAAGCTGTTAACAATTTTGTATAAAGTCCTGCATGCACAAAAAATGGTGTCAAAAAAGTGGTACCAAATATGTCTGTACATTTGGTCCAGCTTCAAAAACTGAATTGCATCATAAAGGAGAAACTTGTCATGCATTAATCAAAAAGACCAGAACTTTATAGAATTCTTTAATTTATAGAGAATTATTTTCATGAGAATGAAAATAATAAGTTAGTTTTAGTCCTGTTTGCCAAAGCACTGAAAAATAGTTGGCCATATCAACCTGCTGTAAAAACAAGGAGAAATATATTTGTAAGCTCAGGTCTACTACAATAGTGCATTTGACAATAAAAATGAGACTAAACAGTACATTCCTCTTCTCAAATGCTGTAAATAGAGATTGATGTTTCCTTAATATAGTAAGAAAGGATGGGAAAAACATATAAACATAAAAGCATTTCTTTTATGAGTGGACACATGTTACTATAATCAGTTCATAAACTTTCTCCACAAACATTTGTGAGCCTGTAGTAACAAATCCAACAGAATGGAGAGAAACTATGTTACATTTATATTCTTATCCAGTTTTATGATGCACTAAAAGAGACAAAATACTTTCTCTAATTAAGCATCCAGATAGCTACTATAAGTTGCATTACTCCTAAAAAGTACAAAGAAAACCATGCATTCAGTAATATAGTGAATCATAGTAACTCTTATGATGTGGTGGAATGACATTTAATTAAAAAAAGGTATTGGGCACACTTCTTCACTTAGATTTAATTGCATACATCAGGGAAAGTGTTGTTAAATACATATGTATTTTACACCTCTTTTGAGCAGGTATGAAATGGTTCTCCCTGCTATAAAGGAACACAAGTGTGTTCATCTCCACAACTCAATTCAGTGGGAATTCTGTCACTGGCTTTAGCAGTAACACTGCCCTTAACAGCCCTGAAGGATTAGGTCCAACACTCTCTGTCTGCAACTAATGCAGGGACCTTCTGGGTAGCCAATGGCTTCTGCCTTGTTGGCAGAGTCCAAAAGAAAAGGATGGTACCATTCTAAGTCCTGTACTGGCTGAATCTCCATGTCCACACAGTTGCTGACTCTACCTCTTCTAAACAGAATGTTAGTCTCTTTTGGTAAAAAAAATTTGGAAGGTGATGCTGGTTGGAAACACTGCATGGCCACATGAATAACTATGTTCCCTGATCTGAAGGGTGGAGACCGGCATGCAGTGCCATGGAGAAATGAAAATGAGCTACTGGGACTGTTGCCCCACCTTCAGGCAGGCTGGATTAGTCCTGTCCAGCTGCCCTGAACAGCCTCCCATACCTGCTCAGCTTCTTCCTGATGCTGACATAGCCCCTTCATGGCTGGGTAGGTGCATGCTTACCTTTGGGTTATTTGTGGAGACAAAGATGGTTTGTTTCCATCTGTATTTCATTAGAACTGAGACTTATTTAATGACTTTTTTTTCCAAAAAATGCAGCTTAAAATAATTTACTAAGCAGAATGGTGGTGAGGTTTACTAAGCAGGATGGTGATGAGGGAGCAAAAAAATCTTTAGGACTGATCCATTATTTTCAAGCATCTAACACTTCCAAAGCAATAAAGGAAAAAAAAAGAAATAAAAGATTAAAAAAAAATAGAGGGAGAAACTTAAACTTTATCCTATTGGCTTTATCTGGCTTTATGAAGTTAGTCTTGCTTCTTTTTAACACTATGAATTCACTAAAAGAAGCTTTCCAGATCTTGAGACATCACCTTGTGGAAAACTGTAATTAGCACTGCATTATTTGGAACACGTGATTCGATACAAAGAGATTTTTCAAAGGCTGAATAAAAAGTTACAATGAGGGTGATAATAAGTCTTTTGGAGAGATATTCCTTTGTTCATTTTAGCATCCTCATAAATGTTTAAAGAATATAAATTGGGCTTCCAAGCCAATTAATTTATCTGTTTCTCATCTCCAGTGATGTATTTTAATTATACTTTCATGCCTCTAAGCTTCAGAATGGAAGACAGCATGCACTGATCACAAAAAAAACAAAACCTGGAAAAGTCTGAAAGGATAATGAAACAAATTCCACAGTTTTGTGCCTCAGACTTATCCCATATCATTTTGCAAATATGGAGAAAGTGGATTAAACAGTTATAATTTTTTGAGGCTTACAATGCTCATATTATAATTTTGAGCTAAAATTGTATTTGGGTTCATCTTAAATGCTACACACTAAATTTGCTCCATGAAGTAAGCCCAAGATATAATCCACTGTGTACTACAATACACAGGCTTAATTAATTTGTGTTCTAGAATATGTGCTGAATACTAAAAATCAATTTCCTGTTTTCCAAATCCATTTGCTCCTCAGTGTTCAACCCTTTGTCTGGTTTTGATCTTAAAATATGCCTCATATTTAAGGTATACAACTGCAGAATGTTTTTGAATCACTGAGCCTTGAAATGGAGCTTGGGTGCATGAGAAAATTGATTATTTGTTACAAGTAAACTCCCAGGCTAACTATTATTAAAACTTTCTGATTATGTAGAATTGTCAGGTGGTAGTAATAGCTATTTCTAACAGCATTGGGCTAATATGTTGCTTGCTAGCTGGTCTCTCTCAAAGGAATTTTCTAAGGGAAAGCAAGTTGCTTTGAGATATATTTAGTTATTTACTTACCAGTTTTCTTTAATAAAAAGCAAGACAGGCAGGGAAAGAAAAACAAGCTAGCTATTCTCCTTCCCACTATGAGACCCTCCCCCCAACACCTGCTTTGGTGTTGGGCAAATCATCTATTTTATCATTGAATTGATGTTATTACAGGGAAGTGATTATAAAAGCACCTATTAAAGGGTAGTATTCTAGATCCACCCTGTAAATCTCTACGTGATACTCAAATGTTTTTCTTCTTCTCTGTTTTAGCTCTTTTCCTGAGCACTATGTATTTTCATTTGATGTTGCATGAACTTTTTCTTTCTCCAGCAGAAATCTGCACACACAATTTCACAGTGCAGAATTTGAAGAACATGAGGTGAGGGTGTAGTAAACACCTATAACCAGAACAGGGAAATACTTCTTTTTGTTTACATTTTCTATATTGGAGATTTTATTTACTTATTTATTTATTTTTAATTCCTTTTAGGGGACTTTTGGAATTGAAATATTTAGCCAAATTCCAACACTTTCTAATGCCTCTCCAAGATGTTAGAGATGTTATAAATAAAGCAGTCAACAAAATTTTCTCCTCCCTCTCAGAACTCATATGGGGAAAATTAAGACAAATACTTATCACAGAATATTTAGGTTACTTCATTTAAATATACACACACAAAGCAGGTGAGTGAAAAACAAGAATAAAATAATAGTATAGTCATGGACAACATCTTGATGAAATATTGGGTTACTTTGCAAAGCCATCAGTCTTCATCAGCGTAGAAGTCACATTAAATCATAAAATGAGTAGAAGAGGAAACATTTATATTTAACTTTTACTTTTCAGCACTTTAAAAGCAGAAAAAGTGACTTTTAAAAGCATTTTTAAAAGCATTTGCAGCCTTTTAACATTAGGGTCACTGTAACTAAACTTGAACAGATCTGTTAGAGTCTAGTTGGGTTTTCACATACCTATTGGTTCACTTGCTGTCCAAATGATCAGTCTTCTTGGTGTAATCTCTTTCTTGTGCATAATTGCCCTTATATTTTAAATTAAGCAAGCCCATGTCATTAAGTATTTGCTACAAATTAACCAACCCTCCTACCAGTTTATGAGCTACTTGCTCAGAAATAAACATGGGAAATCCCTTCATTCCAAGTTCACTGAGGGAATGAAACTTAAATTGAACTCTAGGTACATATTTTGCCTGCTGGAGCTTATTTGTAGTTCTCTGCAAAACCAGCCTTTCCATTGCAAGGCTAGGCAGAAATTTAGATGCTGTGGATGGACTGATTTCTGCCTCTGCTTCTAAAGCCATAGTGTAGCTCTGAATCATGGATCTAGGCTTTTTAACCCTCTTGTCACTCCTCACTGTCAAGCTGAAGTTCATGTTTCTTCCTAACTATTTGTATCCTGGTAGGCTATGAAAAGAAGGTGGTGAAGTAGAGCTGGTGCTATATAGTTTCCAAAGCTGGAGATGGGCACCCTGATAGAAGGATATCTTATTTATTGATTTATTAACTCATAACTTTCTCTGATCTCTGGAGTATTTTTTAAACTAATTTTCAAATTGGCTTTTATTTTAGGAACTTTTCAACAATTTTTTGAGAATGAAGCTTAATCAGATTTTAAAAAAATGCATCTTGTGCAAAAACAACTAGATTTTTTTTTTCTAATTTGAGGAAATTCAGAATACCTCTGTGATCTCTACAATGACTTTTTAGGAAGAAATATATAATAATAATAATCGTCTCCTATATCTCTTCCAAGTTAAACTACAGTAAATCACAGAATGTTTTAGACTGTCTAATTTATGCTTTGAAAAATTTGATTACATATAAATCAGAGGTGAACTTGTTCTTCCAAGAACAATTATTCATCTGCCAGTTCAAAATTCTGACTGTGTCATCAGCTTATGGGTTTTCTGACAGAGAATAAGTCCTATGGTCACATCTAGATCATATTAAATGATTGTTAGAGAAGATCCTTCAAGGAATTGCTCTGTTTATGATTTCAAAATGGGTTATTTTTCCAAATAATTACTGTATTATTGAGATTCGCTTTAATAAACATTTCATGTGCTATATTTATTTCTTAGATTGTTTTTAATGGGACAGCATGATGTCCTGTGCTGATTTTGTGAACGGCATGGGTGAATAAGCCTGGGAGAAGTCAGGGAAGAGTATTATGTGAGCTTCTTCTCCTGCTATATTTATTCAAAAATATATTTCAGGTACTTTGATTTGTGACTAGCAATTTCTTTGAAAACATAATGAAAGTGTTTTCACTTAAACCCCAGTAAAATAGAACAGAATGAATTTTTTTGTTCCATTTTTCTTCCTAAATCTAAAATCTTTTGTTTGAGTATTTTGACCATCAGCCTGTCAGCATGCTTGTTTACTATTCATACATACATATATTGAGTAAACAGTAAGAATGGCAGAGACTGAGAAACTTGTAATGGTATTCACAGGGAGAGTTTTCACTAAAACTCATGGACAATATATCAGGTGTTTTCTTAGCTGGAGAAAAAATGTATTAAGATATCCAGCATTTGTAGAGTGAGAGAGGGAAAAAAACCCAAAACACACAAAGTAATCTAACATGAAGAAAAATTACATTGGGGCATATTATATAAGTATATTCTCTGTTCCTGGAAATGTTTGTTGTGAAGGGATATCTTTCTATAGTTATGCCCCAGTTTAACCATAAGCAATTGATTCTATACCAGCATCAAGAGTTAGAAGTACTATGGCATGCATTTTGCAGAAAATCAAAGAGTATAATGATATGCTATAAAAAAAAGGACTATTCCACTTAGCAGAAGTTATTACATGATCTGTTGTGCAATATTCATAATGGCTTTTTATTGCTTTTACTAACTACAGAAAAGAAATCAGTGTTATATATGATGTGTTCTACTTCTATCATTAAATGCAGTAGCTCACCTTTTATAGTCATTTACATTCAAAACATGTTTCTTCCTAAACACATCTGTATAGGTCACCCCTCTATCAGCTTCAGGTAACAAATGTATGATTTCAGTTTCTTCGTGGTTTGGCATGAATGTCTATTTGTATGATTTTCCATCCATTCTCTTTCTTTAAAAAAAAAAGGAAAAAAAAAGATGTGGCAACTATGGAATAATAGTACTGGGACAGGAACTAGGGAAGAGCAGGAGGAAAAAAGGCATTTGTACAGGCCCAAGGCAGGAGGCTCCTGGAATCAGGTATCGTCCGTTCCAACTGTTCAGACTGAGATGCAAAGGATGAGACTCATATTGCTGCTCGGGGACAAGCTACAGCAGCTTGAGTATCAAGCTGAGAGTGAAACTGGGGCTTCTGTGCAGCACCCAGGATTGTTTATTTATATTCAGTGACTGGTTTAGTATCAAAAGTTCTCAGAATCACAGAATGTTAGGAGCTGGAAGGGACCTCAAAAGATCATCTAGTCCAACGCCCCTGGCCACAGCAGGATTCCCTAGACCAAGTCACACAGAAGCACGTCCAGATGGGTTTTGAATATCTCCAGAGAAGGAGACTCCACAACCTCTCTGGGCAGTCTATGCCAGTGCTCTGGCCCCTGAACTGGGAAAAAAAAATTTTCTTGTATTCACATGGAACCTCCTATGCTTCAGCTTACAGCCATTGCCCCTTGTCCTGTCATTGGGCTCCACTGAGAAGATCCTGATCCCATCCTCCTGATAGCCACTCTTTGCATATTTAAAAGCATAGATGAGGTCACCCCTTAGTCTCCTCCAAGCTAAAGAGACCCAGCTCCCTCAGCCTTTCCTCAAAAGGAAGATGTTCCACCCCTTTCATCATCTTTGTGGCTCTGTGCTGGACTCTTTCTAGCAGTTCCCTATCCTTCTTCAACTGAGGGGCCCAGAACTGGACACAATATTCCAGATGCAGCCTCACCAGGGTAAAGGGGGAGAAGAACCTCTCTTGACCTACTAACCACACCCCTTCTAATACACCCCAGAATCCCATTGGCCCTCCTGGCCACAAGAGCACACTGCTGGCTCATGGTTGTCCTTTCATCCACCAGGACCCTCAGATCTCTTTCCCCTTCACTGCTGTCCAACAGGTCAATCCCCAACCTATACTCATACATGGGGTTGGTCTTTCCCATGTGCAAAATTTGATTTGATCCTGATTATCAGGCTACTGCAAGTTGTTAGAGTCTTATCTGAGAGTCCTAAGTTCCCTGTTTGCCTCTCTTCAGAAAACAATAATAATAAAAAAATCAAAAAAGTTGTCAAAGAGACAAAAAATACAGTCTCTATTCTCATTATCTTGAACCTTGTAGCATATTACTGATGTTCTTTATCCACATGCAGGATTTGTGTGGGTAACAGGCTCCACCTGAAAACCGTACTGATCATAATATTCTAATATTAATTCCTGTAGTGTAGTTAGAGGAAGTGAAATCCTGTCTTCCTTAAAATGAATAAGTAGGGTCATCATCTTTGTCATGCTTTGTCATGCCTATGGTCATTTGCCATAAAATCTGTTGGATTTGCATACTGAAAATGTCAGGGTTTCTTGAAAAGTAAAGTTGTTAGGTGGTGAAGGTCATATTTTTATAGAAACATTAGCAATAATATTAAGATACTTAGTGGCACTAAGATATCAAAGGAATTACTTTGCTAACCATGTTTTGTGAGATTGATGCAGCTGAATCTTCAATAGTGAAAATGTTGTTTAGAAGTGAATGTCGATTTAAGCAGAGAGTCTGTGATGTCTCTGCAGCTTCTGTTCATTTTTATGGTAAAAGCTGTATTGCTTTCTGGGGAAAAAATAGGAAAAAGAAAACCAACAACCACCAAAAAGTGCTACAAATAAAATGTTATTTTTCCTTGTAATATAACTGTGGGTCACTTTTTCTTTTTACTCTGCTAATTCCAATATTAGCCTCTTGCACCTATCTACTCTAGCACTAGATAGCAAAGAAGAAAGGGGATGTTATAGGACAATAAACTAGTGCTCTGTCTGCTTAGCCTCCCTGTTTAGAGCCCTGAACAGGAAAAGGGATTCCAGCCATGCTTTCTGCATGTGGGGCAGTAGGCACTGACTGAGATAGGGTTTTCCTCTTTTCATGATGTTTTATTGCAATGATGTTTTAGGATGCACCAGCTTTCCCCTGTAAAAATCCTCTTTTGCTTTTTAAATCTTTCTAGTCACTCTCATCCCAGTCATCCTGAGATCTTAATGTGTACACACCTCAGGAATCTTGGGATAATGTGAATCTCCTACATCTGTATGATAAAGTACTAAGGCCCTCACAGTCACCAGCAGTGAGAAAAGGCTGCAATGAGTGGAAACAATTGAAAATTCCAAGTATGGAAATTATTTCAGATGGGTTTTTCCCCCTTTTTACAATCAGCATATCAATTACTAGACTTCACTTTGAGTGGGTGAATGGTGTAAGTATTTCCTCTGTCATTCTCAAGTACTGCCCAATGAAACTGCAAAAGAAGTGCTGACCATCTGGGGTCTGCTTTAACACCAGGCTCAGTGGCAACTCACATTATGAAAGAGAACACTCATCTGTAAAGTCAAAAACTGCTGCTCTAATATGTCAAGCAATCTTTTACTTTGTGTGTTATCTGTCAGACTTGCAGGTTCTGCTGGAGGTGGGTCAAAGTTTGCATATGAAGAAATACACTGATAAACCCTGTGAGTTAACCAGCAGTACAGATCCTGCTAGGTCCCTGTAATTGCAAGTCTTATCTGTTTTACAGCTCTGTTCATCTCCTTTGTTACTGCCTTCTTTATGTATACTCACTATTAGTGTCTAAAGATGGTAAGTAACATTAAGTAGTGGTCTCAGCACATTTTAAAGTGTAAAGGTTTATGTAAAGCCATTGCATGAACACTAACAGAGAAATACTATTTTCAAAGACATAAGAGTTTCTCTTTGTTTATAAGAGCACATCTGTGAGACATGCATCTCTAGTCACGTTAAGCACTAACCACAGCTTCAAACTAATAATGCAGGAATATCCTTGGGCTACTTTTCATTATTTTACAAAATGTATATGCAAAAATTAGAGTGTAAGTGCAAGATAATGTTTGCTCCCACTTGCCTGCTTGATTGCCCAGACTCCTTAGAATCAAGTCACAGACAAGTGTCATAGGCTAAGGACTTAGTAATGGCTGATTGCTTTGAACACAGAAAACGTAGTGCATTCTAATGTGCACTGGATGAATGCATGTGTTATATGGTTAAATGAGGAGGTAGCTGAAGATCATGGAGGTATAGCACTCAGTCATGAGAGAAATACTTTGAAATAGCAATATTCGGGGCAGCAGTTGATGATTCTGATACACTGGTTATCCTCATGCCATTAGTTCCACCTGAAGTCTATGTATCACCTGCTTAGGAAACTATTATCCCACTTTCTTCTCTACTGTTGTGGGACATTAGTGTTACCTTCAATAAGATAACAAAAAGGTGTAGAACAAGAAGTTACTTATTGTAACCCCACTGGAATCAATTTTGAAAACTGAGACATGAATCTTACTTTCTATTTCTTTAGCCTTGAGTGTTCTGGAAGCAAAGAGGAAATAAATACTGTGTTAATAAAATAAAATATCTGATTAGTGCTTTTAATGTTTTTGATAGTGTTACTCACTGCTGATTCTCAGTATACAGGTGAGGGTGACTAAAATAGTTTGAATTTTAAAATAATAGTTTCTTCTAATTCATAGAACATCTTTCAGTCCTCCTAAATGTGTTCAACTAATTTCAGCAAAGAAGTGATCTACAAGCAGCTTTCTTCTCCAAAATTTCCCCCAGGCATGTTGAAGTTGTAGTCATCTGTAGCAGATGACAGCTTCTCCATTTTGTTCCTTTCTCTTTGATTGAAAACTTGTAGAGCTCTAGGATTGCAAAGGACTTGGTAAGTGGAATCCTGTCAGAAGAAATATTCTGTTTGGCAGCAGATATTTGAAGTCCAGTATGAGCTGAGAGACTTCAATTTGCTGGTATCCTCGAGCGCAACACCAGAAAATGAAATTCTTTTTTCCACTCTGCAGCTCATAAGTCTTGCATATCATCCTGTTTTGCAAAGGAATACACTAATATAAAGTAATTTGATGTTTTTACTACTCTAGATCTGTTTTTGTGGAACTTGGTTTCTACAGCATTCTTTCCACTCTAACAATGCTTACATAGCTCTCTTTCAAAACTAGTAAAATAGCACGGCACAGACACAAGAATGAAATTCTTTTCTAACCTGTTAAGTATACTCTTTACATCTTCTCTTTTACTTTCTTTCTTAATCTCTAAGAGTAATAAAATACTAGGTATTTAATAGCAGAAGAATATAAATCTTGTTCACAAGTGTACTGCTAGAACAGTGCACTATAAAGAAGTGTGCCTTGCACTGAGTAGTGAATGCAGTCATGTAGTGTCACTTCACAGATCAAAAAGGAAAGGGAAAATGAATGTTAAGTTTTTTTGGTTTTGTGTTTCCCAAATAATGGAGTTGTTATTCCTTGAGGAGTGGTAATGTTTGGAGGCTGTAAGGAGGGAATATGCATTAAATGTCATTTAAAGCACGTTTCACAAAAGTCATCAGGTTCAAATATAAAATCTGCATCAGATTTCCAAGTATAAACACTCAGAGTCTGGATGCAATCCTCAAATCAGACATTATGTTTTTGTCCCACTCCTTGAAGTACCTGCAGAAATTGTAGATGCAAGCCTTTCTTTGAGCAATCCAGTAATTAAATGAACAAAACATGCTCACATTCACCTACATTTTCATTTATCTCTGGAAAGCTCACATGACTATTCTTTGTCACTATCTCATGCACCAATGGCAATTCTAACCCATAGTTCATCAAATCCTTTTAAATAAAAAGCTTCTCATTTCCTTCTCTTGGCAATATTTTTGAGCAAGATCATGTTTGCTGTGAGGGTTCCCAAGTACAGAAGTATAATTTTACAAGGTACCCATAAATTAAGATTAATTATTTGTGCCCTGGATGAACAACACTTTCTTACCTAGTTTCCATGGATGTGATGTGTCTGAGTTACATCTGACACTACTCTCTGCAACAGTTTTCCTGAGATTCTTTTCTTGATTAAACTGCCAACCTGGAAGTTCACAATGGACTTAAACAGGTAAGCTGGGTTCTTTTCACCTGACACCTTGGCAGCAGTAACACAGGCTCTGTTTTTAAAGGGTACTTTATACCCTGACCTACTACTGTGCAACTTCACTTCCAAGCACATAAGTCATTCAGAGCTTGATTTAAAGACGGTGTGGTTTCACAGGTATAGCTGGAGGCCAGATCTGCCCTCCGGACTTATCCTTCTGGATGATGATGATGTGGGAAACATTAAAAAAATAAGTTACTTTGCCCAGGGTCTTGACATTTTTCAGATGGGCTTCTAGGAAGATATTTGAGGCACAATAACTGTAAAAAGACTGAAGTGCTATCATAAAAAATAAAAAAAAGCCTTTCCATTTATCAGCAAAGGACTTTGCTTTAAGCACTGTACATGAAAGTCTAGTGGGTGATCTCTGCTTTGTGAACAAAACATTGCTGTGCTCTCACCTTGTGCTTCCCCTCTCTATGGTAACAGACAGGGGCAAAAAAGCCCCTAAAAGCATTAAGCATCTAGATAATAGTGAACCAGGCAAAACTGCATGGAATAATGATCATTTGTATGCTAAGTAGATATCAAGAGTAATGCTCACCAAGATGGTAGGTGAGGAGAGATGCCTCTGCATCTCTGGCTCTGGCTTTTGATATGGCTGCATAAATTTTGACTCTGAAGCTTTCCTTATTAACTTCCTGAAAAACTTAAGTATATCCCTTGAGTTCCTGATACACTTTTCTTGAAAGGTTAAGGTCAAACCCTGGCAGGCAGTTCAGGCAACATCTGAGGGATTTTTCTCAAAAAAAAAAGCTGCCTCCAGTGACAATCCACCCTGTGCTATCTCACAAATCCAAGGATTTCTACAGTGCTCTTGGTATTTATCTGGTGTTACTCTGCTTCCTGGACTCTGGCTGCAACTCATTACACTGACTTGCAGGGCACACAAAGGCATTGAGGCTGCCACAGTGAGGGAGAGAAGTATGTAGAATGAGGGTGCCAGTAGAATCATAGAATGGCTGAGGTTGGAAGGGACCTTAAAGATCATCTAGTTCCAACCCCCCTGCCATGGGCAGGGACACCACATGCAACTAGACCAGGTCATCCAGGGCCACATCCAGCCTGGCCTTAAACACTGCCAGGGATGGGGCCTCCACAACCTCTCTGGGCAACCTGTTCCAGTGCCTCACCACCCTTTGGGTAAAGAACCTCCTTCTGACCTCCAGCCTAAATTTCCCCTCCTTCAGCTTGTAGCCATTCCCCTGTGTCCTGTTGCAATCAGACCAGGAGAAAAGTCTCTCTCCTTCTGCCTTATAATCCCCTTTCAGGTACTGAAAGGTCGCTATAAGGTCGCCTCTAAGCCTTCTCTTCTCCAGGCTGAACAACCCCAATTCCTTCAGCTTGTCCTTCCTTCATCAACCGTTGCAGTCACTCCATCATAGAAGTCTATCAGGTTGGTCAGGCACGACTTGCCCTTAGTGAATCCATGTTGGCTTCTTCGAATCACCTCATTATCTTGCATGTGCCTTACCATCACTTCCATGACAACGTGTTCCGTAATCTTCCCAGGCACAGAGGTGAGGTTCACTGGCCTATGGTTCCCTGGGTCTTCCTTTCTACCTTTTTTAAAAATGGGGGCGATGTTACCCTTCCTCCAGTCACTCGGGACTTCACCTGACCTCCACGACTTGTCAAATATGATGGAGAGTGGGCCTGCAACTACATCAGCCAGTTCCCTCAGGACCCTAGGATGTATGTCGTCAGGGCCCATAGACTTGTTTTTATCAAGTCTCATTAGGTGATCTAGAGTAAGCTACTTGACTTTTCTGAGCAGTAAATATGTAAAAAGTGGGACTTCAATAGAAACTATTGAAAAAATTAAAAGCGGTCAAATTTTGGGGTTTGAAATAAACCATTTAATTTTTTTTTTTTCCTAAATACTCATTTCACTTTTGTCATATAAGAAATAATGTTTTAAAATATGCTATCCTCTTTTTATTTTTTTGCAGCAATTTTTGTTTACATTAAAAAATATCCCTTGGTATTTTATGGTGGTGACTTTAAAAAAAAATATTTTCAGTTGCTGAGCAAAAATACAAATATTAATATTTTATACCTCTTCTTTGGGGATAGAGAGAGAGAATCTATTGCGGAGGGTCCAAGAAAGAAAGAAGTGATGTGACAATACAAAGAAATTCAAGTCTGGAGAAAGGCAAAGCAAAAAGTGTCTGGATAAGAGTGATGTGACCAAAGCCCTAAATGTGGACACTATTCGTTACTATTCATGTTCATGACTGATAGTAAAGGTTACCTCAGCAGCTATTGGGATTTTCTGGTGAATTTAGATGACACTAAAGTAATGTTGTTTACTGAGAGTTTGATGGGTTTCAAGGATAAACTACAAAGTGCCACTGTTGAAGTCAAATGACAGGGACACCACAATTTCCTTGTCTTAATTTTTTTCTAATGTGTCGTGATCTGAAAAGTAATGTTGAAGCTACAGTGGTTCCTAAAATAGATGCCATTATGTTCATTAGATGTTTCACATCTGGATATCACAACCAGCAACTGCTATAAGAAGTGGGGGAGGGAGAGGAATGTCATTTTAATCTTTTCCGGGTTTCCTTGATTAGATATCTCAGACTTCATAAGCATTTATTTAATTTATATTAGCATTTAACAGTCAAATGCCCTCAATGGTGAAAAATTACCCTAGAGGCAGCATAGAAATTAATGGTTATTTTGTGACAGATCTTCTCTCTGACAAGGACTTAAATATTGAAATTCTAATCTTTTTTTATTATGCAGGAAAATGACATTTTATCCTTCCAGCCATTTGGTGGGAAGACACTATAATTATGCCTTTCCCTAGGTTCCCATTTTCCCTTCTCTATCTTGTGTGAGATTACCAGAGTTCAGACTCCTGTTCCCAAGCAGGTTCGTCCTTACAGCAGCACATTTGCAGTAATCAATGCAAATGCAGTAACTGGTTCTTTCTAGATCATTTCTTCAAACTGAAATTTCTTTGCCCTCACAGGCTGTTAAGGGATGACAGATGGCAAAGTCTTCGCTAGGAAAAGTGGAGGTGACTTTAATGCACTCTCTGTGCATCTCTATGCTTGCTCTATTATTAAGCTCTGATTTATTCTGAGAGGGAGCACAAAAGGCAGCCAGTGTGTATCAGAACACTATCCTGCAAAATAGGAGTTGTGGAAATATTGCATGTAGTTGTGATTTGAGTAATTGTCTCTAGGAAAACTATTATTAATATATTGCAGGCAGAAAATGGGGACAAGGAAACACAGCCAGAGTAAACTTCTGGCAGTTACATTGTATATGCAACCATTCATTTATACTGTAGAAGAATATCACAAAGATGTTTGATAATGATGTTAGTGGCTTATAATGTGAGTGCTGTGTCACATGCTCAAAAAGGGCTCTGCAGAAGTATCAGTCCCTAAAGACAGCTAACTGAAAACCACATCTAATATTCTGACGTGAACTTGCAATGCCAGTTTTATACATCAGCTTGGTACACAGGAGATTGTTATGCATGACTTACCAGCATTTCTGAAAACAAAACTAAAAGCCAAGTAAGAATTTGGAAGAAGGCTGGAAAGAAATGGCTGGGTTTTTATTTTTATTTTTATGCTATAGATATGGAATATATATGGAAACTAAAACAACAAAACCAAAGCTCTATGTGAAATTTGATGTGATTATTGAGTTTATGCAAGGGTAGGCCTGTATTGGAAGAAAGAATATTGGGGGAGGAAATAATATTTTAATATTTCAATAACATTTTCAGAAGCACCTCCTTGATTTAGGACCTCAGAAATTATATCTAAACATAGTTTAATATTTTGTGCCAGGCTAACACTAATAGTAACTAAGTGTCAAAGTCTACCATACATACTAAAAGAAGAGGTTTTTAAAAGCTGTCAAAAGAATAACTCAGAAGCTATCCTCTGGGCTCAAATTATATTAATTGTCTTTTAAATTCAGGTAAATATTAAGTTTCACAGAAGATTTTTTTAACTTTGTCATTTTGATTGCACTTATCTCCAACATGATTGCTCATGTATGACTGAGAGATTCAACAGTGAATAACAGATTAAACTTTAAAAGAACCCTAATTAGGTTTAAAAAGTCCAAATATCTATAAGCATTTGATCAGGAATGAGATTACTCTTCAACTAATAATAACAATATTTTCTTAAAATTAAGGGAAAATTTAATCAGTTTTCCAGGAAAAATATTTTCTAAAAGTGTTTATTTCTGCAATTTATGCAACATTCAGCTTCTATAATGATTTCTTTTTTTAATTTATGAGGAGCTCAGCAAATACTGTGCATTAAAAAGTTATTCATATTTTGTCATATTTGCAAA
Source organism: Galbula dea (assembly GCA_013399015.1). NCBI lineage: Eukaryota > Metazoa > Chordata > Aves > Piciformes > Galbulidae > Galbula > Galbula dea. The sequence goes on along the minus strand of VWZX01008378.1, from coordinate 1,563,855 downwards.
CCAGGAAGGCAAAGCCATGAAGGCTGCCACTCTATGTGTGTGTGTGTTTGTGCCCACATGTGCTTGTGTGTTCGTGACTGTCTGTGACATTTATAACATTCCACTTCTGTGTGTTTCTCTCAGAGGTAGGTTTCCTCCACAAGAATTCTGCCATATTTGAAAGCTTATCATGCTACAGACCAGTTAAGCTAAGATTGAACATTGCTTTAAATGTACTTCTAGGAGAGAGGGAGAAAGAAATATTCTTGTTGATCAAGTCAGAACAGAAGTTTTATTGCAGCACAGAAACGTGTATTCTCCAGGCTTCAGCGAAGTATCCTACATGACCCTACCTTTTTTGAGACTTCTAGCCTACAGTTCCATTCAGCATGTTTGTATTTAATAATAGAAAGACCCTAAAACCAGCACGTCCACTTCCTCAATTATGAAGTGACCTTTTTATGAAACGAGGTCTACACTACGAGTTTTACTTATTTTTGTATGCATTATCTGACATGAACTCATTAGCACATGCAGATGCCCTACTGTTGGCAAGAGGATTCTGTAATACAGAAAGTATTATAAAGATATCAGTTAATAAAAAGAGTTAACAATGTCCCCACATTGAGGCTATGCCTAACAATTCCATTTGAGAATGATGGGTCCCTGACACTCCTTTTTCATGCTAAGTATCATTTTAGAAAAAAACTGTAGGCTGTGTGGGTCAGGAAACACTGTCTTCTCTGTCAGACACTGTGACTCAGATTCATTTCTGACTCTAGGCATCTGGCAAACTAATTTGTTTTCTAGAGGACCTTTTCTCTCTGGTATGAGGATATTACTCTACTCTTATCTGAGACACTTCAGTTTAATTTGCCTAAGGTTAGAGAAATCCATCTGCTTTCATGGCTGTTCCAAAATACAATAATCTTTTCCACTCTAGAGAAAAATTTTGCTGTTTTTGTTTTATGTGCATGCAGATATTCCTGGCCTAACAGTTGCAACATCATGCCTTTACTGATCAAATATGCCTTGAATATTTGGCACTTAGATGACTACAGTTTCTTCCACAATCCCTTCCCTATTCCCTCTAACCACACACAATATTTTTCACTAGTAGAATTATGTGGATCCATTTCCCCACTTCAGAAGTCTTACATGTATAATCATTTACACTTTTTAGTCAACAAACAGAATGCTACTTCTGCAGTGCAATGTTAAGTTTGTTTAGCAGATTAGAATAGGAATAGAAATAATACATTTTAGCAAAAAGTGGAATCATAGAATCATAAAATCATTAAAAGGTATGGGTTGGAAGGGTCCAAGAGCTCTTGCATTCTGTGGGAAGCATCCTTAAGTGTCTGCCAGCTCTGTTCTGCTCCCTGTGTGCCTGAGGACTGTTTCCCAGGGGGTCCTGTTAACTAACTCCTCAAAGAGCTGGAGTTTTACTTTCCTAAAATTCAGGGTTATGACTTTACTCATTGTCTGATTCATACCCCTCAGAATTGTGAACTCCACCAGTGCATGCTCTCTTCAGCCCAGACTGTTTCCAATCTTGATGTCACCAAGTAGCTCACTTGAATTGGTGATCACCTAGTACAGTATCACATCCCCTCTGGCAGGGCTGTCTCTTACCTGGCTTACAAATTTATCCTCCATGCATTCCAGGAGTCTTCTGGATTGCCTACAGCTCACAACACATACTACTTTTTCAGCAGATGTCAGGGTGATAAAGTACCCTAGCAGGGCAAAAGCCTGCAAGTGTGAAACCTCCCGTAGCTGGAGCAAGAAGGCTTCATTATTGGTTCCCCTTCAGGTGGCCTGTAGTAGATACTTGTCTACTTGTAGTAGACAAGGTTCCCTTTATTGCCTCTATAGCAATTGTCAGTAGACTTTTGGAGTGGTTTAGAGGATCCATTATTGATTTCCAGGCATGATATGTTTAATTCTATTAGAATAAAGGAAATCAGGAATACTGATTTTAGAGGGTTGCTAATACATCTGCTGAGACAGAACGGAAATACTGCTCTTCTTAACCATAGTCTGTTATTTCTGAACTTGATAGGTAATATGTGTCTGATCAAATCATTTCTGAAAGTGCAAGAGATGTATTCTCTGGGTCAAATCTAAAACATACCAGCAAATATTGAGCAGGATAAAAGAATAGAAAGTTTGTGTTGAGCAGCTGAGTCAATACAGTTTATTCTTGTCTTTATCTTAAGAGAGTTTAGTACAACGAATTCTTGATTACAGTGGGTGTAAAGACTAAGTCAAAGAGAATATTTAGTGAAAGCAATTGAAGTGCAGAGTTGTGACTCTTTGATGTGGAAGTGGCTAGGAAACTCAAATTAGAGGTATTCAAACGATTGGAGTAAGTGTACCCTTCTGTCTAAACCCACTAATCACTAAGTCACCACTATAAATTGCTCCAGACTATGAAGGCTAATAAACCTAAGGGCTCTGTTTTGTCAATGGTTAAAAAAGAAGTTTCAGAGGGCAACAGATCTCATCCTGTGATGAGAGTCTCAGGGAGCTGATTTGAAAACCTTCTGAGTGCAGATGATTTCCGGTTGTTTCTCCAGTGGTTATGGCTGGTCAGAATGCATAACTGCTCTTTAGTTGCTTCCTTACTTGACTATGAATACCTGATCTGGATTACATGTATATAAGGGATGTATATCTAAATAGCACATCTCTGAGATTGGTATGCTTTGTGTTTAAAAACTATTTCAAACTCACTGTGCTTCAGAACTCCCTTGTGACAGTATTTTGTTGAAGGATTATGACTGTTTCGTTGCTTCCTCTACTTCTCTAAAAATAAAACCAACCAAAACCAAAACCAAACTGTAAGTTTTAACTTCTGTAGCATTCCAACAGCAGTGCATATTAATTTATTTTTTCTTGTACTTAATTTATTAATGTTTGATAGCAGTGTTTACTAAATATTCTGCTTTCCATGGTGTTGATTTGCAACACTTTTCTTGTTTGTTTCTTATTTTAGATAAAAACTCTTCTGAAGACTTCAGAGGAAATTGAACAAGTGGGTTTGTTTTGTTTTCTTTGGTTTTGTTTTGTTACTTTGTTACCTATAATTCTAGCAACAAATCATGTAGCATGGAGGCAGAACAGTAAGAAACAGGACTTTCACAGAGAGGGCTATCAGTGCTCCCTCCTAACAGTATTCCCACCGCTTAGAAATTAATCTCTTTCTCAGGGAGCTTTTGAAAGCAGCAAAACTAGCTACCTGCCTTAGATAATGTAAGTCAAATGGGTACTTTTAACAAGATTAACTGTGGATATGGGGCTTTGCGCTTTCAGTTAAAGCTCTGAAAGAAAGGATTGTCACTAATTTGCTTGATTTTAGACTCACACATACAGACAAGAAGTTATACTCTCAGTATCCCCAGACTGTATCTTATGGAGAATGTACCTTCTTTAGCTACAGATACATAATACTTGACACTTCCAGAATCTGTTGTTCCTTAGCAGAGGGATAACTTTGGCAGAAAGAGTTCAGAACAGAAGCTGAGCTATCTTCAAGCAACACTGAGGGAAGTAGCCTGATACTCAAATATGTGCAGGAAGACTATAGCTCCCCTGCTCCCAAACCTAGCACATTTTAGCACTGCCTTGCTGTTTCAGCTTTCCAGGTTCTGGTTGGATTCACGACCAGTCTGTTTACAGTACTGACAGACAATCTTTACATGAAATGGGAGAAAAGTCTCTATGACTTCTAGCTAGAAACTAAGCTTACAAGAATGCTACCTCTACCTTAAATTTGTATGCACACATCTGTTTCTGGGTGCAGGAAGACTGACAGAAACAGAAGTCCCAAGCAGTAAGAGGTTGTACCTGCAAGACACTTTTCTGTGTTGCCCAAGGAGGATCAAGTGAATTTGAATTAAAAAGATCAATTACTACTACTAACATTAATGCAATTATGTAGGTTTTAATAACAAGGAGATAGAAATGTATTCTATAAATGGATATATGTGTGTGTAGTTTTTTATTATTATGTAATCCTTGCCAGATGTTGAAATGAAGAAAATGCCTGTTTTAAGGATAGCTACAGAGTTAAACTTGAAGCAAAAAGGAAGCCACAGCCATGTCTACCTCCCATGAACATATGGGCACAGAAAAGATTGTCACAAAGCTTATTGCACCAGTCCTTCAAAGTCTCCCACTGCAACATCTCATGCTATTGTCTGGGTACACAAAGGACAATAAGTAATTTATTTCTTCTGAGATCAAGCTGGTCTGTGAGTCTAGATAGGGGCCATCCTTATCTGATGAAAAATAATTAAGCTTTTGGTAAAATCATCCCAACTGCTCTCTTCTTCAGGAAACTAAATTAACTAATTGGCCTAATTCTGAGCTTTGAAATGCATTGAGATTGATAAGAAGACACATCAGGCCAATGAACTCTTCACACTTTCCAGACATGACTTTTAGTTAGCATAAATCAGAGCACTCCTGTTTTCAGAACTATGCCAATTTACATGGACTTATGGTATTTTCAATTTGTTGTTTTTCTTTTATATCTACTTTTGGTAGCTGGATTTGCTCTTCTCTTGTAAGCATCTGTGGTGCCACATCGTGTATTTTTACCCCAGCAGCTGCTAAATTACCCTCCACGGTTACACACCGTACAAAGGAGGGGTCCACATCTCTATCTTGCTGTGCTCCTAACACTGCTGTCTGATTACACTGAAGGGGCTCTGTGGGCTCCCTCTCGTGGCTAACTGACCTTAATCAACCCAGAGCTGCTTCTCCAAAACACCTGTCAGAATGAATGAAGACATAGCTTTGGTAGAGAAAGATGGGGATACTTTAATTAAAACTGGCCTGAAGGTTTTTGATCATAAGAAGCAGTAAGGGAAGAAATTACCAGAACAAGAAGTCTAGGTATTTCCTGAAGCCTAGGAGGAGGGAGATTTATTCATTTGTTCTTAGATTTAACTGTTAATCTGGGGAAAACCTTACTGAAAAGCTGGCAAAGTAACTTATTAAGAAAAAGTCTGGATAAGGGACTTCAGCTGTGTAACCACTTGTCTGTCTAGCAGGGCCCTCTAAAGAAATGTCAGCTGAAGCAGGATGTCATATTGAAGTTGAGCATATGAAAGTATTATCTCGTTGAAAGTAGCACTGTCCCCCATAATCAAATGATTGGTTCAATAAGTGGGATTTACTCCCAGATCTGTCCAGGTATTCCATTCCAGCCTTCTAGTTGCTGCAGAAAGATTAGAAGGACAACAGCAAAATAATTGTGGAATAAGATGAGATGGGAAACTGTACAAATGTGTCAGACTTTTGCATTTGGGTACAGCAGCTAATCATATTTCTTCATTCCAGTCCTTGCAACCGATGTGCGGTCAGCGCAGTGTGACACTAACTCAATCACTGCTTGCTCTAGAGTGCTGGCAGCTGGGACCCACTCTTGGTCAGCTGGAAATCCTCTTACAGTTCCACACTATAACATATCATAAGAAGAAATAGTTTAGAAACTGATAAGATGATGTTAAAGTCAGATTTTTCTGTTTTCCTTTTCCTGTAAACCAAATTTGCCGATTGACCTTAGAACAGACTATAAGGAAACCAAGCCAACAACCACCAAATTACTCTGGGTTTACACTGATGTGACTAGAAGGAGAATATGGTCCTAGAGAGAGCAAGAGAGATTAAATACTTGTAGATATAGACATACAATCACACACATATAATCTTCTAATTTCTTAAATATTTGGATTTGAAACTACTACTAGGTAAATATCTTCTGTACATTTAAATACAAAACAAATAAATATAAGGATTATCTTGTTGTAACATACTAAGCACTGATTTTTAGCATGGATAAAATTATTACAGAAAAAAATATAACATCATGTCCAAAATAGCCATTGGCATGATTGTTTTTCTAGCTTCCAACTTACTTATTTTTCCACCAACATCAGACTTTTTTACCTAGCTGGCTTTTTGTTTGACTGACTTAGCAGCTTTTCCTCAGCTGTAGGACATACATTTTTAGGATGGCTGTTTTCTTATGGAAGAAGTAGGCACTTGAAAGGCCTGCTGCTGCATTTCAACACAAAACTTTGGTGGCAGGATCAGTAGACCATACAAAGTCTACAGCCTTCAAAGATGACCTGCAACACAAGGTTCATTATGGAAATTCAGGAGGACAGAGTTCACACTTGGAAAATCAGAGGCAGAGTGGGGCTATCACACTGAACTAAGATCTTGATACTGGTTAAGACTAAAAAAGCTTGAGAGAGCTGCCCTGACATGAGTCAGACAGTTATAGTTTTCAGGGATTCTTGGCAGATGAAAATCAATAAATGGCGGAGCAATGAGGACTCCCTGTATCTATCTGATCCTTCTGTCTGCATGGCAGCATGAAGTGCATGGTGCCCTCTTCATACTGGCTTACAACTTCTCTGTGCTGGGATTTCACAAGGCATGAGGTACTCTCTCCTTCTGTACTGCCTTTTACTAAAACATCTAATAGTTGATATTCCCCTGGTTTAGCCAAAGTGTTTGTCTTTGGCTACTGTCTGGACAGACAGTGCTGTGTATGAGCATCTGCCTCTGGTGCACTCTCCCAGCTTCCAGCTGCTCAAGGATTTCTGACCTGAGTTGAATCCAGGCTGCTCTCAGCAGCCACTATTGACTTAGTCTTCAAGTATTTATCACAGGTCTTGTTTTTAACCTCCTCAACTGGTTAGCCTTCACTATATCCAAAGCAAAGAGTTTCACAGCTCAGTTGTGTTTCTTCCAAATGTGCTTTTTTTTTGGTTTCACTAAAAAGTTAAACAATACAAAATGGGGGAACTAACTGTGATGTTTCTTTAGAGTCAAATACATTCTCCTATGAATAAAACACCATGTAAATTATAGATTTCAATCCACTGTTTTCAGTAAAAAATGCATATTATTAAATGGTAATGAGTTCATAACAAGTGAACAGACAGTCCTCTACTGTCAGGTTGCAATTTTTTAAATGAAGAAATCTAGGTGCTTCCACTTGCTGAAGTAGTAACAATGAAAACAATGCTATGAAACAGCATGTGAAAAAAAAAAAATAGAGTGCATGCTTATCTTCTGTATTTTGCACTGCTCCATGTCTCCAGTCAGTACTTATACAAAGGCAACAATAGCTTTTACTGCACCCTAAAAAATTAAACTGCCACATGTGTGGATCCTTTTTCCTCTGTAGCTTTCAAGGAAGTTGTAAGACTAATTTGTTAAATATTTTTCTGTCTTTATGGGCAGGCTTGAATCTACTGAGAGAGTGGAAAAGGCGCCAAAGCAAACAGAGCTTTATTTTTTTAACCCAAAGCCATTAAGAAATTCCTCTGTTTCTCTGTCGCATTGCCAGCAACTACTGAATCCTTGCTGTTCTGCTAGTTTCCTTACAGATTTAGATATATGCATTGGAAGCCAGAGAAAAGATAGCAGCAGAGATCATGCAGTTTTCTCCTGTTTTACTGTTCACTGGGAGACTCTCCACTTGTTATGTCATCATAGAGAGAGGAAGAGAGAAAGAGAAGGAGACATCTTTACTCCTTTCATATGTTCACACTGGAAATACAACCATGCCAGAGCACAAAAAGAAAACGTTAAGGGGTTTATGTGGTTATTTTTTTTTTCCCCAAAACCTAAAAGCCACACATTATAACAGCTCTGGGAATTGAGTCTGTGTCTTCCAACCATACACCACCTGTTTTAATGAAAATAATTTATTTTGATTACTCTGGGTTCTCAGGGGGACTATTCTCCTAATACTATAAAAGGTTGAATCTATTTTCCCTGTGTCTCTCTAGTAGATGTTTTGGTGTCTCAATATAGATGGTTGAATTGCGAGTAAAAATCATGTACTGTAAACTGCTATGAGAGCTTCTCACTTCTTTCATTTCCATTCAGATGAGCTCTAAAACACATGAGTGTAATAGGTTTAAAGACAAGCCTCTAAGTGCTCTGCTGAGCCAGACGTTGGTGGCATTAAGAGATTACCCATAATGTTTCTAGTCATCCTAGATTTGGCAGCCTGTGACTTTACAAGGCATGGCAATGAGACCCCAGTCCCCCACTTCTGATTGGCTTGGTGCCTGACTCTTGATTCATTACAAGATCACCCTGATACCTTTCTCCTTCTCCTTGGACAGACACATGTAATCAGGAATTTTCTGTTGGGAAGATAAGATTGCTCTTAAATTTATTCTAACTAATAACTTTATTTATAAAGGGTGTTCCTGGCAAGTCATAGCTGAAACCTTGCAGTTAAATTCTGATGCAGTAGTTTGAACAGATGAGGTAGGTTTGAATGCAAAAGTACCTCAGAAAGCACAGTCAAAATCTCACTTAAAGGCAAGTCAGGAACCTCTGGAAGTGCCAAGAGAGAAGAAAAGGAATAGCTTGGAAGCACTGAGGACTGAGGTCACTCACTATTAACCAATTTCATGTCAGAGAGACATGAGGCCAGTTATGCAACAAGGCTCTAGGACCTGTACACACAGAGAAGGAACATTTCAACATGCACCCTGCTGTTTTGCCAAGAATGCTAAAAGGATTTAAAAATTTAAAAAACAAGACAAACCAGCAAAAGTTCAGTTTCTGTTTTATTTCCTGCTGATTTTAGTGTAGCAAGTATTTTACCTTTTAGAATGTTAACTTGAACATGTGTTTACTAGATTCTTAATAAGATTATGATACCTGTTTCCTGTGAAATTTATGGTCATGAAATTGTAGTTTCTGCCAATGTTAGCTTCAAATGAAGGACAGTTTGTTAGTTTGTACCCACAGAGATGCATACGAATAGCCCAGGATTCAGGCTGAATTGTTGGTGTAGTGCTACCTGTACTGTCAGTTTCCAGTGTGGATTTTTCATAGCAAACATGACAGAAATGATTGTAAATGTCAAAGCCCAGGCTAAAATTAGAGCAGTTTTCAGAGTATCACAGTGGTTTATATTAGCTCATGTCTTTCATGAAATAAAACTATGAAATACAGGTGTCAGAAAAAATCAGAAATTATTTGCTTTACTTTAAACAGTAGTTGAATTGATTTTCTGTATTACATTTTTTTCAACCACGTCATCTGATAGGAAAATAGATACCTACCTGAACTACATAAACAGATGAATCCTTGTTTATCCTTTTCTAAGATGTCTAAATAAGCATACATATGTTACTCAGCATTTAAAAACTGTTCTTGCTCTCTGTTACTGCATACATACATGAAATTCAGGATCTCCCTATATCCCTTTCAACTTTGCCATGAACTCTTTAGTTCATTTGCAGACCTCTTAACATCAATTTTGAGGAGACTTTGAGATGTCACATTTTAAAAGATCTTTCCCTTCAGTGTTTTCTCATTCAGAGCCTGTGTGGATGTGGGGTCTGCAATACGGAGGATTTTAAAGCAAAATCACATTCAAAGAGGGAACCTTATCTAAAATCTGTGTCTCTCTGAGAGAGGAGTTCTGACTTTACTTTCAAATTTGAAGCAAGATGGCTTTCTGATCATGACATTAGAATTGCCAATTGATAATTAAGTTTTTGAGCAAGCTGGCTCATGCTCTGTTACCTCTCACTTGTCAGAACTTGAGGAAATGGTGTGAAATTTTGAGATCTGTGGTAGCAGATAAGCCAATATTTGTCAGAAACCTGGATGTAAAAGCTTGGTCACAATTATTTCTCATTTATCTTTTTCTTTTACTGTTTTAAATGCTGTGATCTAGTTAGCATGTAGAAAAATGTCCCTCATTATTCTTTGTAAAAGCTTGGGGTTTCTGTCCAAGTAAATATCTATATGAATCAAGATTTGGGCCTGTGGAACTTCCTTTTGAATGGATGACTATTACAGTACTCAGAGATCACTAGACTGAACATGCATAAAGAGATTAGAGTATCTTTCATATCTTATTATTTAAGCTTTCCTGCCATTGGTGTGTACCTTACCTTCTTGTCTGTTTTCTCACAGTTTTGAGTAGATGAAACCACACTTTGAATACTGGGGTTTTTTGTTTTTTTTTTCAAGTAGAGATCAGATTTCATATTCACATATGCATATATTATTTGACATAATATATGTGAAGGTTTTTTCTAGGTTCATTGTTTCCAGATTTTTCATTATACACTGAGAGAATACTCTGTTTTACACTTTGATTTTTCTTTCCAGGAAGAAAATTATAGTAGTTATACTGAATATATATTTTAACATGACAAGTAGAACCATAGACAGATTTGTGAATGCAGGCAGAGGCTAAGAAGTGGTCATCTTCCTTTCATATATGTATTAGATGAGCTGTATTGCTGCCTAACTTCATATAGCAATGAACTGTTCTGGCTGCTCAGCCTTAAAATTGACTCTTGATTGGAGCCATTTCAATTTTCATTTTGTTTCAGGAGTGTGCTTAAAAACTGTATCTGTTTTTAACATTAAAAAAAACCCAACAACCAAACAAAACAAATAACTCAGTCAAACAAACAAACAAAAACACACAGATGGTTAATGCAGTTTATTAGCTGAGGATTTTTCTGACAATGCCTGACCCATGACACTTCTGAAATCATCCAAGCAAGATGCTACCCAAAAGGATACTTATCTGAAAACCCTTTTTGTTTTAAACTGCAAATTATCTGGATTCATAACAGTATCATGTTTTACATACAAAGTAGAACCGTACTATTTCTGAAGAAGAAACGATCTTGAGAAGATCACAGCATTGCTTGAAATAATGCCTTGTTTCAAAGGATAGACAAAGTTAGACAAACCATCTTTGATCAGTGATGGTGTGAAACAAGATTATGGAAATCTCTCCTGTCTGATCTCTTCTGAACATCAACAACCCATGATCTGGCCATGGTAGATTTTATGATGGAAGTCCAAGCTGTTGATGTCTTTGTATCATCCCATGGGACAGGACTGTGGATGAATGTTGCAAGAGCATAATAATGGTGGGGAAAAGTAGTAGTTATTGCCTTCTTTGTTGTAGAGTTCAACCTCAACAAAGATCTTAGAAAAAATATTCAAAACCAAAATCCATCCAAAAAAGCCCTCTAAATTTACATTTTTATGCAACTCATGATTTCTAATCCAAGACCAGAGCCCTAGGGAGAGAATCATGCCTTGATGGCATACTGACATTTGTACTAGGAGAGAGACTGCCACTCAAGGAAACTTATCTAGTGTAATTTGGAAGATCAGTGGTCAAGAAAAGAACAGGATGTGTATCTATTTCTTGACCATTTATTTACTGAGTCTTAGAAATGGGATGAAATAGCTTTTAATTCTCTGCATGTTATGCACTTCTACACTGATAAATGATGTGACATTTGGAGCTGATGCTGAGTCCTTCCTAATATAGCAGACCTTTGAGTTCTTGGGGCAGTTTTCTTCCAAGAGTCTCTTTGATTATCTTCCTATCACTGTCTAAGTTGACAGAGCTGCAAATGTTATTGCTAGTCATAAAATTATCCAACCACAATGTCTGTCTACATGACCTGCAGTGGTTGTGAATGCCACAAATTGATTATGCACTGTATAAAGAAGACTTATCTTTTCATTCCTTCTAACTTTATTGCCTTTAATTTAATTAACTGTTGCCACATGCTACAGGTTAAAAAGAGAAGCTAATATATTCCTATTGGACAGCTTCAAATTCAGAGCACCTCTGACAAGTCTCCTCTTGCTCCTAACCTTTTCAAGTAAAGAGTGGTGGCTATTTAAACTCTTTCTGAATGTATTCAATCTTTTTCCTATTTCTGTCTCAATCATTACTCCATCTGCTTCTCCTTTCTGGCTAAAATATGATCTTATCTGTAGCCAGTATTCTTTCTGACATGCAAACATAACAGCTATTCCTAATAAAAATTAGACATCTATTTTCAACTGCTTCCTTAATGATGTAGACTTTGCCTGATGATTTAAAAGTGTTGTTCAGATTGTTTCTACATGAGGCTCAGTAATAATCTTTAAAATATTCTTGTTTATAATAATAGCATTTATGCCATCTATATTTTTATGCACAAAAGAAATAATAAGGTCTTATGCATGTCTCGTGGCCAAATTGAGGAAAGATGGCATTATGGGAGTTACTATTACATTTGGTCAATAGAAGGAGAAAAACAATGAACCTCCATGATCATATTCATTGGTTGATCTGGCTGCATTCAACCAGACTAATCAATGTGAGTACGTCTATATGTGTTTACTGAAAAAACAAAGAAGCATCCATTTCTTCAAGGTTAGCACATCAGGTGCCCTGTGGTGATGGGCTTCATATGAACTTGTGAATGGAAAATGTCACTAAAGATAGCAGTAAAAAGCCCTGTTTAACAGTACAGGTGCAGGAAACTACTCCTAAGACCTTTCTTCAGCCAAAGTGTACTTGTCCCCTTCTACATCCACTGTGCTAGACTGTAACTGTCTATGATATATCTCCTGAAAACCTGTGCTTTCAGTACCATTCTCCTTGAGGTATATTTTTACTGGGAGAAGATCTATAAAAGCTAAAATAGAGATTTTCTGCAAAGAGATATTATTACCTCAGTATCTGCAGTATTCCCACTGTGTTTTCTGTTCTCAGAACCAGTATGGAGGTAATGTTATCCATTCATCACAGATATGCAGAGTTTTGAAGGGATCTGCTATACCTCAGTATTTCTTAGCATCAGAACATTACATCTGCCTACTTACTGACATTGCATTATTTTTCTTGGATAAACTGGGTTTTAGTAGTGAGCAGAAGAGAGTGCATTAATATATACTTCACTGCTTTTTCTGTGATTATAGAGAAGCTAAGATTTTCTTACAGCATATTGTTTGTCAACAAGTTTTTCCTCTGCTGTTAGAAACAAGTCCCTCCTGACTCAGGGTGAAGAGTGCCACCTACTGTATCTCCAAACCTGTTTCTCTTGTAGAGAAAGGCTTCTTGAAGAACTCACAGAACTGACCTAGCCCAAATATGTATTAGCCTCTAAAGAATACAAAATCTCAGCACAGAGTGACATATGTGTAGGCTGTTTTGCAGCTAAAAATAGCTAAAATGTTCATGTAAGTGCAGCAGGATAAATAAGGTGGTCTGACAGAAATTTCTCATCAAGACAACCCAACAGAGGGATCCTTGTGATTTATGTCAGGAATAACAGAGGAGTCACAAGATGTCACCAGGTAATTGTAAATGCTTTTTCATCACAGTTTTAAAAGTATGATTACATTAAAACAAAATTAAGAAGAGCAAACATATATATGCATGAGAAGCTAGTCATGTCATTCTAGGTGGATTTACATGTGCATCCAATGTTAAATCAGTATATAGGATCATAGGGTTGTCAGAGTTGGAATAATGCTGTTGAAATAAAGAAGCATGATGCTATGTGAAGCTCACTTCAGTCATCATCACTGACATGAACAGGAACATGTATGGTTATGTTTAAATGCATTGGCATAGCTGAGATGTGTTAATTCCATTGGGTTCACTGGCAGTGGCAGATTTCTTGTTCTGTTATGTATCTGTGCTTTGATGCCAGTACAATAGAGCTGCATTAGCTGTCTATTTGTTCTGAAGGTGCAAATTGCAGATCTGAACCCTGAATATGAATTAGATGGTCTCTAGGAAAGTCCTCTCAAAAGCTTTCAGATGAAGAACAACTAAGATCCTTTCTGAATCCAGCCATTCTAAGAATAATCCAAAGAATGAACAACACATCTTCATAATTCATTTCCCTAGGCTGTCCATTTGTATGCTGGGCATATGCCTTCAAGGTGACAGTTGTAATTACAGAGCTAATAAGCCCCTCTGTACATACTATTCAGGGAATGTTGCAAAATTTTAAGTAATAGAAGTTCAAAATCAAAGTTATTATCCCATCATTATCCAGACTATAATGTTCCCCTGCCAACAATAAGCCAAGATATTTTAAAAGACTCTGCTTAAAGTAATACAAGCAGGACACTTTTTATGTGTATATAAAAGTGAAATCCACAGACAGGCATTACCCACTAGCCCTGCCTCCGCTTCTCAGAGCTAATTGTGCTGTTGGAAAATATGTATGGCACACCTTGTCAAGAGTCAGGGCTGGGCTGCCCATAGTGACAGATGCTCTCTATTATCCCCTCTGTCCCCACAGAGAATAAAAGGAGAATAAGAGAGAGAGGCCTTTGGATTGGAAAAGAAAACTAAAAATACTTTAATGAAAATAATAACAATAAAATGAAATATGTATACAAATATATACAAAACCAATATTGAATCCAATACCCTCCCCAACCCCCCAATGGCAACTATGTTACTATCACTACTGATGCTATGGCAGAAGTCCCAGAGTAGACTCAGCAGCAGATGGGAACCAGATTTAGAGGCTGGATCCTGGAACAAGATTCAGGAACTCATACATCAGGATTGAAGACAGAATGGACAGAGTCCACCTTGGATGTCAGCCATTGAAGAAGAGAGCAAGAGCCTACCCTTCATGATCCCTCAGTTTTGTATTGAATATGACATATAAAGAATGGAATGTTTAGGGTCACCTGTCCTATATGCTCCTCCCAACAGGTGTGGAATTTTACTCTGACCCCCCAACATGGGACACAAGATTTAGCAGTGACCTTGGTCTGCACATCAATCCTTGGTAGTAAATCTAAACATTAGGTCCTATCACTACCAGAAGCAGGCAGTGTCTGCGAAAACATGCTGTTAATTTCAGAAAGTGCAGTTACTTAGAGGAGCTTTAGCTAATAAGTAAAATCACTGAACAGAAGGAATTGTGTCTTAACTCAAACCAGCACACCTCTATATGGAAGGGATTTGTGGAAGTAAAAAGCTATTAAGCTATTCCTTTTTTTGTTTGTTCTTGTTTTTGTTTGTTTACTTTTTGGGGTTTTTGAATTAAGTATTTCTACATGATGGCATAGGTTTTGACAGTTATTAAGGTGGGGGTAGTTCAGTCTGGCATGAGGAACACAGAATAGCTGGTAAGAGATGAATACAAAAAAATATTCTCCACAGTGAGGGAGATGGAACACTGGCACAGACTGCCCAGAGATGTTGGGGAGTCTCCTTCTATGGAGGTATTCCAACCCCCCTGGACACGCTGCTGTGTGACCTGGTCTAGGGAATCCTGCTGTGGCAGGGGGGTTGGACTAGATGATCTTTCGAGGTCCCTTCCAACTCCTAACATTCTGTGATTTTGTGATCCTGTAATAAAGGATTTCTAATTTTCAGAGAACTATTTAAATGAATGTTTTGACCCTCCAGCTTGACAGATGCATGCTTAAGGGAGAAAAAAAATCAATTATTAATAATAATCTTAATCATGCTAAGAGAAATTGTAATCGAAACAGGATCCAAAAACTGCTGCACAGGGAGAAAGCAAGCTGAAAAGAGGAATGCAAATGATAAGTCTTGATACCTGCAACTGCATCCAAACTACATTGTTCAGGTAGCAGCATGATAAATTGTATTCATCAGATATTGTTGACTGCTGCTTCTGTCCTCTGTTCACTAATTAATCTCAACCATGACTATTTTCAACATGCCAAAACCTGGATAAGCTTTCCAGGGCCATGCAAAGAGGTAATATTAGAAGTAAACCCAAAACCAACAGCCAAAACCTTTGTTTTCTTTCAGTTAAGATGTCAAGAACTGTGGGTTCAGCACTATTTTGAGCTCTCAGAGAAGTGTGTAAGGGATAACAGAAAGTTAGATATCTTGGTAAGAGTGGTGATAAAGGGAAAGAAATTTTTCCCTGGATTCAAAAGAGAGGAAATTAAGGCCATTTATCCATAGTTCAGAAAAATAAAGGTTGTTTGTTCTCTTCTTCAAATGGTATGTATCAGACAAAATTGTCTTTCTGAGTTTCTGTGGCTGTCTCTTTTGATATTATAATTGTCCTGTATAGGTGTAGAAGGCCATAATTGCCATCCTCATCCAGCCAAACTGCATTGCTAAGGATCAACTGCACATCTCCTTACTCATTGTGGATTCAGGAAACCAGACTTCAGGCTGTATTTCATAGAGCTTTCTTCTCAGCAGTTGGGTTGAATTTGATACTTTACGTGGCTCGTAACACTGGAACAAGTGGTAGATGTTTAGAATTTGAACTTCAGAATTATATTGTTGGAACCACTGAAACACTGTTGACAGTACCTTGTATTAGAGAAGATACTTCTTTAGTCCAACATTCATCTTCTGCATAACGGACAAACTCTTTCTGCTGGTACAAATCTGTGCCTTGGCCACTCCAAAGCCTGCTCTGAACTTGGTGTCCCAGGTCAGAGGAATTTGCTTTATAGACAAACTTTTTAGTGGAAAAGATGTTTCCACATCTCCATTACTCTTGAGCAGGGCAGGAAAAATGCCTTAATTGGTCAGGTCAGGGCAAGGATTATGGAGGGTGCTGGTACAAACTCAGTGCTTCAGTTTGCTACTTAGATTAAAGAAGTCTGAATTAAGTGAGTTTTCTGGATCTAGCTTCATGTTACACTCTCATCTTCAAAAAGTATATATTGTTTCTGTTGAACTTGGCTTGCTTTTCAACTAAAGAAGTGCAATGAATGGTGAGCCCTGGGGATAGCTGCCTGGCCCCAGCAGGTGGGAGGGAAAAGCCCTGTGCTTTGGCTGCATAAGGTAGGAAGGACCTCTTCTCCTCTCTTTATCCAAGCTGTAAGTGGCAGTAGCAGCAAATACGACTTCCTAGACCTCTAGAGTAATTGAAGAAGGGCAGTAAGGTTATTTTTCAGAATTCTTAGCTGTCTGCTATCTTAGCAGACTCCTATCCTGGACAATTATCTACTTACCCATGTCAAGAATTGGACTTCCTCTGTAATCAAGCTGTGAGGTGAACAATCTGCCTTTGGCTTGGCAAAGTATTTAATATATGGAGCTAATACTGAATATCTGAAGTAAGGTAAGCATGTAGTTTAATGGTTTGCTGGAGCAGGGCCATAACACTCAATAGAGTGCAAAATATTTTAAAGATAAAACTAAAAGTAATTTCTTACATACAGTATGTGACTAAATACATACCAACACTAGAAACTGACCTAGATCAAAATGCTGTCTCTGAATAACCTTCAGAGGCCTTTGAAAGGATATATGCAAATTAAATAGGGAAACACATCAGGAAAATGAGGAAGTTTGCATTTCTGTAATCTAAAGCAGAAGGGTAGCATAAACAGAATTCAAGAGAGGTCTTGAATTAAGGATTTTAAATACACGGATCAACTTCTTATCCATGAGAGAGCAACTCCTGTAACATAATTACAAATTTCAAACTTCATTTATTCCACATTTGCAAATCTCATTTATAGCCAGGTCTTTCTTTTGGATGCATGAAACAAGAGGAAATGCATTTACATTACAAAAGAAAGTCTATTACACCTCCTTAACATTATATATCCTTTTCTTAGTAAAGAAGTAAATATTGTTTCAAGTCATTTTAAACTATGAAGTTCTGATATTTATGAGCTTTGAAAAACTATGACCCAGTAAATGTGTTTTCTGTAGAACTGAACTTTCTTTTTGACATATGAGACTGCCACCCCTTCACCTGAGGAAAGGACTGCAGTGTTTTTAATGTTGCAATTTAGCAATATTTTTATTGCTAAAATTATGCTTTTGAGCTATAATTCTCAGATAGGATATGTAAGTTATTACATGTAGCAGAATGATGTCTGTGCTTCAAGAAATCACTCATAGCCCATGTATCCAGCATGACTTGATTTGATTCCAAAATAAAAAAGAGAAATCATTGCAATCCTGCCCTTCATTCTTGCTATCCCACTCAAATGACAATTTGCAGTCAAGTCTTAATTATTCCAGTCACTTAATTCCCCATAGGAATGAAATCATGCAATGGGAAAAAAGCAAAGTTATTTGTTTGAATTAGACAGATATCTAGACCACTTAGTTTGGCTTTCCTAAATCTTATGCCAGCTGCTATTAGGAAACAAATGAAGAGAATAGGCCAAGCACTTAGCATAACTTAAAAAGCCAAATAAAATTGTGAGTGAAAAGGAAATGGAACTGCTATAAAACACAAACCAAAGAAATGTACTTTGGCAGCCCTAAGGGCCAACCTTCTCCCAGCAAGCACTCTCCTGAAAGCAAATAACAGAAACCACAAACAAAGAAAATGAAGCAAAACCCCGACCCCACAACTTGCCACAGATGGCGAGTTAGCCGTTATGTTGAAATGTGCTGCTTCTACAAACTGCAGGCACCACGGAATAAGAAGCCCATAAAATCACAGCAGCATAACATTTATGTAGTTTTACAATTATAAATAACCTTAGCAAGATTGTTTGTTTCATTCAGTGTTGTAGCAATGTAATCAGTCAATAGATGAAAGCTTACTCAGATTTATTCAGACAAAAGAGGCAGAGGATAGTCCAGCTCTGGTTGTCTACTAAAGATTTTTCTGAAAAATATGTTGAGACTTCAAATGTGGTTTTTTTTCTAGCTTATAAAACACAATTATTATTCAGGAAAAGCTAAGAGGAGTACAAAAAGATGTTTCCTGACACAGATAAATTTTAAAGATGGGTGAACTTTGAAAAATTAAGTAAAAATAATTTGTTAAGGTCATTAAATATTCTTTTGTAGTAAGTGTATTACATACATGCACAAATACTGAAGAGATAGACAAAAGACCTTAGAAATACTCATTATGTTACTATCTTAGGAAAACA
Source organism: Galbula dea (assembly GCA_013399015.1). Lineage (NCBI taxonomy): Eukaryota > Metazoa > Chordata > Aves > Piciformes > Galbulidae > Galbula > Galbula dea. The sequence goes on along the minus strand of VWZX01008378.1, from coordinate 1,545,186 downwards.
ATATAAAATCTTCCATTACATTCCATCTGCTCTTGAGCTTTCTCATCTAACATGAGAGACTTAGTTACCTTTATAGACTGTTTTCAAGATGGGCTGCCATGGACCCTGTACTATCATGTCCTGTCCTTGACATTTGCAAGACAAAACCATTATGCCTGACTTTCTCGACTATAAAGAATGCTAAGTAGCAATGCATTTTTACCTGGTATAATTTTATCACATTGAGTAGAGGAATTGCATTTGTTTGCCCTAAGTAGCTCTATTTGTAACCCTGTTTGGAGTGGCTTTTTTTCCCCAACAATGAAGACAGCTTGGTAGGACAAGGTGTTGGCATGACAGAAACCAAATGTTAACACCAATAATTATCATTGAAAGGTGTTACTTGGATGACAGCTTTCCAATTTCAGTGAGGACAAATCAACTCTGTGACCAGCTGTTCCAGTCTGAAACATGGCCCTCATATTTTCACTTCACCCCCAAACAAACAAGCAAACAAAAAGTAAAATAAAACACACCACACTTGCCAGAAAATCCTGTTACTTCTTTCCTTAAGGAATGTGAATTTCTCTGGGAAATCTGGGCAAATACATTTTGTAAAACTCCCTGTCAGTATTTGGGCTGATACCTCCACGTGGCTAAAGAAGCTGACACTCTGGTTAGGCAACACTGTATTTCAGGAGATACTTTTTTCCAAATCTGTGTTTGCAGTCAGATTTGTGTTACTATTCTGATGCCAAGGACTGCTGCACACGTTAAGTAGCATTGTCATCTCCAAGTTGCCTCATCTGTTGAAAATCATTGCTGAAAATCCTTGTTGATGCCCGTGGGAGTACTGGAAGCATAGACTACTGCCCAATGACATGATCTCTGCCATATAATTTAGTCATTTATGTTATACTGAAGCTAGACATCCAGATTCTTTCCAGTTCAATTTGATGTTCCCTTTTGCATCTGTTTCTTAACTATGTGACTCCATTTTGATAAATATTAGCTGTACTTTCTTAATTTTAACAAAATATAAAGATCATCCTTGAGATTTTATGGAAATACCAGCTATAAAATACAAGGATTGAAAGGTTAGGAGTTTAGGTACTGCAGTAACACTCTGCAATTCTTTACTGTTTTTTTTTGGTTTTAACTTTTAATAATGAAGAATATTTAGAAAACTAGACAATTCTACCCTATAGTTAAGCTCAGAATATTACTAGTAATGTTTAAGTTAGGTATTCCATTGCAGCAAAGATCTTCTAAAGAAATTAACTCATGCTCTAAGGTCTTTATCATCTTATTTATTCTATTGCACTTTTACATTGAGAAACAAAATTGATTCTGGACTTCATCCAGTCTAATTTTCCAGTAAGTGGCAAACAGTATGTGTCTTTGAGCTCCAGTGGAAAGCATCTGAATAGGGAGCAATGCAAGTCATCACTAAGACAAACATTGCCAGTGCTCTTCTTATGTTCCAAGAGATAAGTTGTTGCTGTTCTGTTTTCTGTTTTTTCATCTATCATTTGATTTTGAGTAAAAGGATGCTATTTTATTTTTTTCACCTTCTAAAGAAGGAGAGAAACTAAAATGTCTGCAGATATTCCTGTCTTTGTACACTTGAACAACACGAATAAATTCCTGCATATCTGATTCCTATTACTGCTCAGGCCTGTTAGTTCAATAGCTATCCCATTACTCCCCTCATCATTTTATTTATTTGTGTGTTTCTAAAAAGCACACCAAAATGTGGTATAAGAAGTTTTACAACCAAAGGGATTCATAAAATGCATGAATAATAATTCATAAAGAGACCAGACTACAAGGTTCAAGCAAACCACTTATTCAAGCTTCACTTACAGGCTTATCTGCAAGGCCTAAGCAGTGATTAATCTGAACTTTACTCAGAAATCTAATATGCCACTACTGCAGGTTTTCATGGGTACAATGAAAGAATGCACTATTACAACTTAAAAGTGATAATATACTATAGCAACCTAAAAAATGTGCTGAACATTACATGTGTGTTAGATAATCACTTGAGGTTACAAACTTAAAGCATGTTAAATGTTTGCTTACTCCTCCAGGTAAGGGCTCTCAGTCCCAGAAATGTGACCTTGGTCAGGCCATCAACTGAGGTCACTTGCCATAAAGGCAAGATGTAATGTTGAAGAGGCAACCCCCACTTCCTAACCAGCATCCTAGGGTTTTTATCCCCTGATTGATGTGACTGTGAGTAAGACTATGTCTGAGTGGATTATACCATCTGGAATGTTTATCTTTAGCAAGGTAATGGAGTTTCCCCTTATCTTTTTTATTCACCCATGGGTAATTTTCCCTTCTGTGTGCTCTTCCTTTTACTCCTTTTCTGCTGATCTTGTGATTGTCTGGATACCTAAGGGTGTCAGATGAAACTGACACAGAAATCCTCCAGTTTCTCTTTATCTTACTTTCTCAGGCAACTGAGTAGTGGTTTGAATTTTTGAGGGTTTTCAAGATTCAGCTTAGACTTTGGTTATTTGAAGGATGCAGCACTGCCCTGTTTGGTCTATGGCTTATGGGCAGCTCAGGGCTGAGCTATCTACATAGCTCTCCATGGGTCATCTCTGCATTGATAGGGCCTCAAGAAAATCCAAGGCTGGGTGGCTTTCACAACCCCTCATGAGTTGTCTCTGTGCACTAGATGTTACCAAAACTTGTTTATGAACTATGAGCCATAAAATCCATACACAACTCAAAACCAAACTTAGGGGGAGGGTGTGATTTTCTAATGCTAATCCTATTTAAACTATAATTTTGCATGGTAGTTAAGACAAAAGACAGGGGATCAGCTTCACTTTCCTCTGCTAGAGAGATGATATTAAATACTCACTGTATTTGTAACTGGTAAGGCACTTTTATGTCAGCTGTTGGTCTGTGTACAAAGGTATTTTCCTACACAAAACAAGAAATAAATACTGTAGACTATAATCATCTTAAAATGTGTCACTTTATTTTACAGTTAGGCAGCTTTATAATGTGCACAAGATTTTTCTGATTTTGCCATCTAATTTCCATTAAAATAAAATGGGCAGTTAAGCTTCTATATGTTTGTAGTTCAGATAGCCATGGCAATGTTGCACACTTCTTTGTACACTACACAAATTTTTAGTTTCTTCAGTTTTAAAGTAATTTCTCCCATAATAAATTTAAGCACATATAGAAATCTTAGTATGCTTGAGCTCCAAGTAAGCTGTATGCCTTTCAAAAGTTTTGAGGACTTTTTGGTTTAGTTTAAGGAAGTTGTAGATACAATACACTTTGAGAAATACCTCATGTCTTGTATGCCATTACTGTTCCCAAAAGATTAAATTAGGATATAGTCTATGATTATTAAAAAAAAACCTACCCAAAACAAAAACAAGACTTTTTTTTTTACTTTTTTTTTTTTTTTTTAATAATAGATCACAGGAGACTTCATCAATAGCGAAAGTGGAATGAGGACATCTGAAAAGATGGATGCTCACAGAAGCCCACATACAATTTGGCATAATTTAGCAGGAAGGTGAGTGTTATCCACCAGTAAATGAAATGTGCAGTGAGGTGAAAGTAATTGTTTCTGATTTATTGGATTTGCATATTCCAAAGCTAACAGCAGCTGCAGATGGATAAATGATTTTTAAGAGTAGCAATAGTATGAATCATTCCCAGGAAGCAGTATGCTTCAGCTGGCCTTCTTTTGACATGCAGGTTCAAGGTCCTAGCTTTACACTCAAGGCAGCACTGTACAGCTGCCATTCTTCCATGTTGTAAGAATGGAATTCTGGGTACCTGGTGCTCTCCAATTTAAGTGTTTGTTGACTCATTTTTCTAAAGAGAGAAAAAAGTTGTTGGTGTTTTGACTAGAGTTACATTATGTGAAAATAAACTGCTTAATTTATTATACAGGGATACCATATTAGCTGTGTTTCATTGTCTTTATATTAGAATTTTGGGTGCTAATTCTGTTCTGAAGGGGGTTGTGAGTAGGTGCAGTGTCAAAAAAATATAATTTCTTTAGCCACCGATGCCTAGGTAAGTTTGAAAATTTACTGTACAAAAAATCATGTCTAAACTTGAGTTACTCTTAAAACCCTAATCTCATTCAGTAATATGAAAAAACCAGTATTTTATAATTTTGTGATGTTTTCAAACACATGCATGTCAATTGCTGTGGAAGATGCTCTGAGGTTGCCTGTTTAACTTTGCGTTGTAATAGGTTTAGGTTGTACATGCACATCATCTTCTGTCTGTAGGTGTGGAGTGCAACAGTCTAGCACCAGTGCTCATCTTGCACTGTCACTGCCACATGCTTTTGAAGACTGCTACTTTATGGGTTTTGCTGGATGTGATACTCCTGAGATCGCTTTCTAATCCATTTAAAACCAAAAGTGCCAGATTTGCAAAGATAGCTTTGAGACTGTTTAAATTAGCCTGTTGTTAGCTGGCTTGTTTTTCCCAGAATGGAGCAATCACTCAAAATTACTCAAAAAACAGTAATATTTGAAGAAGCAGACAGTTATAAACAACTGAGAAAGGGATGAGAATGATAGTCATTTATCTGATACAGTTGACATGTGTCTCCAGCTTCAGGTTATACAGAATATATAATTAAGTTGGTCTGTTACTGAGGTTTTGAATTCTCTGCCTTTGAAAGTTTTAGAAACTAACAGAATCAATTAGCAAAGACAGATGATCTGAGCAGACTCAGAAGATTCATTAAATCAAAGGTGTGAAAGCTGTCTGGACCTTGTATCCCAAGTAAGTCCAGGACAAAATTGTGGGGAACAGCTGCAGTCAGGACTGGGTGAAAAATGATTTCACAGAAGGTATTAGAAGCAAAGTGCTTGCATGGAATTTAATGGAGGGTTTGCCATCAGAGAAAGCTCCTTCTCAGAATGCAGAAACTGTATGGATAAGATCACAGAATCGCAGAATGTTAGGAGCTGGAAGGGACCTTGAAAAGTCCCTTTTAATTTTTAAAAAATTAAAAGAATCTATTAACAGCAGAGACAGTCTCATTCTGAATGCCAGTATTTGAGGTTTATTCCTACTGCAGTCTTCTTGTTTTTCAGATTCATTAACATTGCAAAGCACAGAAGAGTTGCTTTTGTGTCCACATCAAAATCATTTTCCCAATAAGCACTAATTAGCACCTTTGGGCTCAATCATCTTCACTTTGCAATCAATGCCAAAAAAAATGCATTGATTTCAATAGAAAAAGAATAAAGCCTTCTGTCAGCAGCTCCAAAGAGGTCAAAGAGAGGCTGATCTGCCTTCCTATATCTGGAGTCTTTACTGTTTGTATTGCTAACTTTCATTCGAACTTACAGCTGAGATCTGTAGAGCCTCAAACCTTTCTGACATTTTAAGAATAGGAGTTAACATTCTCAAATATGTTAAAATGTCTTTGGAATGTCAGGTCTGGTGATTTTCAAGCAGCTCAGTTTTCTATATATTAGAATTTAGAATGCATTTAAGTGACCAAAGGCACTGCACTTTGCCTAGGTTGCCAAGTTAGGAGCAGAGGATTCTTGTACATCTCCACCATTGATTACACTAAAATTTCCATCTGCAATTGATTCCAACCATAACCTCTATATGTTCACATACAAAGAGCCCCAAAGAAAATAGTACAGGAAGACTGTAGGTTTCTGCCTGGATGGTTTAGATTAAATCGGGACAGACCTAAGCTCTGGTCTCTGGCCTTGAAATGTCTTACACATTAATGTTTCAGTAAGGAAACCCCAGAAATATATGATTAGCTCTCAGGACCATGTCTGTGTCATTTCACAACACTTGTTGGAGCGGGGTTACCCAATTTTTCCTTGAAACTTGCTGTAATATTGAAACATGAACACAAACACATTGCTGATGCACATTAGCTGCTTGGTCTCTAGCTTGCTTTCACTGCAAATCAGAAGGGGCACTCACTGCATCCCTGTCCATTTTCTTCCTAAGACTCAGCAAGTTGTTATCTATGTTTTCAAGAAAATTGGAAGGAACAGTTCAATTTAAGCCATTTAAACCAAGAAATGGCACTTATTAACAGAAAAGCTTTAGTCAGGTGCTATGAAAGGATTTGAGGTTTCCAGAGAGCTAATATTGTCCTGTTGTAATCTCACTTCAAATGTTTGTGTACTTCAGCTACAACATATCTGCTGACATAGAAACACAACTGTGAATCAAACTCCTTGACCAGCTGTCCCAAGACTCTTGAGATCACAGGTAACAAGACAAGTCCTAAAATTTTCTTAATCAGAGATTGAGTTCTGAATTACATTACCTAGGGTGCGTTGATGTTTTTTATTGTTGGAAAGTACATCTAGAATTTCTTATCACTGATGGTGAGGAATTATTTAAACAATTCACTTTTACTTTACATTTTTCTTGTGTTAATTGTTCTCTTGCACTTATTTCAACATAGTATTTGTATAGAAAAGGTGATCACATCCATCATATTTTCTCCAGTTCCTTTTTTTTGGTTTGTTTATTCTGGGGTTTTTTCCCTCTAATGAAGCAGCTTCTCAATTTCTCTGACTGTTTCAGGACATTTTTTGCATGCCTGCTTCATTCTGTACTCATCTGTCTCAAGCATTGTTGATGAGAATTGAACATTGTGTTTCCAGGCAATGCCTTACTAATCCTTTGCATGATGACTCTAATGTTTCCCTGTTTCTTGTTCGATTACGTTCCTTGACTGAAAGCCTCCAAAAACCACAGTTGCCTTCTGCAACAGCTAATCTTTAGCCTCTGTCATTTCCAACTGATGAACTCCCAATTCAGTACATAAATTCTTGTTAGTTATCAAGTAAGCAGCCTTTCTTTCACCCCAGAGATGTGGGTCCAGTTTTCAGGGTCAGACTACTGGTAAAATATTCCAATCTTCTTTTGTAGCAATAAGGCTTCCTACCCTGCTGTCATCAGATTTCACTGGCCTTGTCCTAGATAGGTACCAAGCATGTCAGTGGACATATTAAATTGAATTACCTTCCAGAGCCATCCTTGATGAACAATTCTATCCATGCATGAGATGCTCCTGCATGAGATGACCTGAATCTTGTCCACGGACTTCTCTCCTTCAATTTTTCCTTATATCTTATTCCCTTTACAATATTATAAGAGCTATAAAACTCAGGTGAATTTGGTATTGTCACTAGGAAATCTGCTATCTCATCAGGAAAAAATAGGTGATTAGTTTGTTCCAATATACCTTTTCTAAATATTTTTCCTTACTTTCCAGCAGAACAAAAGAACCCTTGTAGAGAGTCATCAAAAGCCTGTTGAGCTCATGACATTCTCACTGACAGCCATCAAAACCATATGTCTGGATGTGCTTCTGTGTTTCCTGGTCTAGGGAATCCTGCTGTGGCAGAGGGGTTGGACTAGATGATCTTTTGAGGTCTCTTCCAGATCCTAATATTCTGTGATTCTGTGATATGCAGGACGGCATTCAAGCCTCTGTTGTACCTTTGTAACCCCACTGAATTCAAGTAGTAACTCAGGACTGCATCTAGATCAATATGGCTTTATTAAATGCAATCTCACTGACAGATCTATTTCTAAACAGTTCTTTTAGTTATTTAAATGATATAAATGACCAGTAAATTTCTCAGAAAGCTGTTCCCTTTGAAAATTAATATGAACATTTATAATAGTTAAATAAACAGCACTAGCTAGAAAAACATCAGGTAATGTCAGAGATGCACCAAAGAAGACAAATCCCTCTATTTGATCTGAATAATTTTAAAACAATCTATGTCAGTTGATGTCTCTACTCTTTTGCCCTCAGCCATTTCCTTATACAAAATACAACTGAACTGAATACAATAAAGCTGAATCAGAATTAGCAACTCTTGACCCATTTTGGAAGTATTGGAACCTGTGATGTTAGCCAGGCCTCCAGCTTTTTTAATTTACCTTGCAGTGGTAAGAGGATCTTCCTGAAAACCTTAGCATAACTTTGAAAAGGATATAGTTTTTTGCTGTCTACATGAGGAATAGCATTGGTTTTGCTGTATTTATATATTTTTTAAAGTATCTCATGAGAAAGAACAGGCCATGACTTATTTCCTACCATTTACTTTTTTTATTATTCCAGTGACTGAATTGAAATCCATGATGAAGGAGGTTCTAAGAAAGAAATATTATCAGGAAAACTGTTCTGTGCTGCTTGATTTTTTTGGTCAGAATCAGTTAGCTTCTTCAAACACTGCATAGTGGCTTTTACTTTCTTGGTGACTTGTTCTCCAACTGAAGACCAAAGGATTAAGAAATGTACCTATTATTAGTACTACTGGAAGCTGTGTGTTTAAATCTTCCTAGGAATCAATGCAGGAAAAATCTATTAAAGTAAATCTATTTTGCTAGAGTAAAACCACTCTAAATATGAATTAAGTTTTAAGGCTCAGGAACAATGCGTGACTCATCAAGTAAAACATCCAGTTTAATACTAGAGGGGCTGAGGTTTGAAGAGTTCTTACTGCTGGAATGCAGGGCCCAGTCTTGTGAAAATTCTTAAAGCCTTACAGTAGAATTCCCAAAGTAAGGGACTAATCCCTCTATTAAGGAAAGAGTCAAGGCTGTATTTATCTGTTAAGAGCTACATTCGAACTCTCCTCCAAAATTTGAATACTCTCATAAACACAGCATACAAATAATATTAGGAATAAATATGAGTACTTTCCTGATGAGAACAGAAGAAAATATAAAGAGCCAGATAGGTGACAGAGAGAGCTAGGTTAATAATATCACAGACAGTGTAACAAAAGGAAGCCTGTGAGTCCAGAAAAACAATACAATCTATTACAATAACAAATTTTAAGGGTATTGTTGTAGCAGGATACCAATGGACTGGAACCTCTCAGCAAGTTATAAACAGAGTGCCTACGAGGTGCTGTGAGTCAAGATCTCTTGTTCTCTTATGTTGGGCAACCACATGTGAAAATCATACATGAGTAGTCCAAATTACTCAATCTGGCTGTGTTGCTTGCAGAACTCTGCAAGAATGATACATCTAGTTTGCCACCATCTTCTCCCAAGCCCTGACGCCTGCTGCACAGGGTAGAGCAGGGAATGAATACTCTTCAGGAAACAAAAGCCTACCTCAGAACAGAATATGAATCTCTTATGACTATTGATCACAGGAAAAGTCCTAATTAATTCAGATCAGCTACCTATGTGAATAATTGTTCATGAATTGTCAATAAAGGCTAAACAGTTTAGAATTTCATTCACCACATCTGATAGATATCTACTGGATCATCTGCCTAATTAAACAAGTTAATTTTTCTAGTGTAAATAGACTGTATGGAAAAAAAATATTTTATGTCTGGAGTACTGCAGTTTGTCAAGTATTTTTATTTTCCTTCAGTCTGCTGAGAAGATTTTTCTCTGTGATGCCTATATAGTCTTCCTTCCTCCCTTCTTTACTTCCTTCCTTCCTTCCTTTCTTCATGTAGAAATTGCTTACAAAGAAGAAATACCAAGATGTCTAGATATTTTCTTCAGAATGTCTAACTGATATTTTTTGCTGAGTGGTCTTTTAGATATATACTTTTGTATTTCTTATTTTCTATGTTGTTTGGCTTTTACTAAGCCCTAAGCTCACTTAAATTAAGGTAAATGGATCTTTTGAATCTTAAAAGCATGTATTAGCAATGCATTAGACAAGACTGCATGTGTATTTGGTGCTAGATTAAACCTACTTAAATGTTTGATATATTTCTTTCCTTGGTGGCAGAGTTAAAACCCTTCCATGTCCTCATCTTGTCTTCTGTAACAAAACTGTTTTGAATTCTAAGTCTCTCTTAGGGGCTGTTTCTTTCCGTTCACTTTACTAAGTAAAAATGCCAGTTTCTGAGCCAGATTTACCCCATGGAGCATAGATGGAAAGGAATCATTTGGTTCCTCAGTTCCACCTGCTGCTAATGCTGGCAGCCTGGGCATATAATCCATTTCCCAAACTGATCAAGCTTAAAAGTAGTTAATTATTTCCCCACAGTATTCTTATTGGGAAGCTACACCAACATGCTATTTTTCTAATGGCTGAAACCTCCTAATTTCCATTATAAATGCTTTCATGGCTGGTTTATTCCCATTGCTCATTTTGTCAACATTTTCTTTTTCACAAAGTGATGGTTTGTCTTAACATGGTTCATCTCCTTGTTGCATTTTGCCTTCTTGAAATTCAACCTATTTTTCTGAGGACATTACTTCTCATAATTCTTTTCTTCCTTTATGCTGTTCCAGTCTTTTTTATCCAGCTCTTTAACAGATTTGACTCTCCTTTTCAAAGGACACAAATGAAGCAAATGATAGAGTTGGCACACTGGATCTGAATAATGTGGGTACCATATATTAAGTTACTGTTTCAGCTTTAAATTTATTTTATTTAACTATTTTTAGTGTTGCAGTAAATCAGAAGACAAAAGTTTTATAAACAGACCTGTAATGGCAAATAAATGGATGTCCAATTTTAACTCATTTTGGCAAAGCCTAAGGAGATATTTTGTCTTCTTTACAAACATTTGGGCTCTATGAGATGACAATCCACTGAAACCAATTCCTGTTCACACCGGTGTTGAAACTGATGATGTGCTGACAAACACTTGTGTGTTTCCTCTTGTGTCTCTAACACTAAAAAAGCACCTTGTTGCAGTTTAGATTCTGAAAATAATGTGAAAGCCACTATGAATTTACAACTAACATATGTCTTTTTTCCCCAAATATTTTTCTGTTCCAAGTCAGAACAATAAAAGGTATAGAGCTAAAGTTGTTTGAAAAGGTGCAAACAGACATTTCCAGATACATAGTAGGTAATAGGATAACTCGTATTTCAGAGAAGAAGATTGATATTTCACCCTTTCTCCACTCCTTTTAAGTTTGTTCTACAGATGGTAAAATTGCCCAAGAAATGTCATTGCACAAATAGAAGAGAAAAGGCCAGAAGTGTGAGGAATTTTCTAAAAGTATTTTTCAGTATTTGCCAAGGAGAGCATAAATTAGGGTGAATGGTTCAAACCATGTGTGAGTAAAGACCAGCCATACAATTAGAACAAATGAATAGAAAAAGAAAAGAAGAAAAAAAGATGTTCTTAACTTATTCCAAAGCAGTCTTCAATGGCACAGCCATTGAATTAAATGTAGGAGTGAGATTGGCTCCACTTTTGAAAGCTGGATCAGCATGAAAGAAGTGAAGTCAAAAATAAATGGTGTAACCCTTGCTTAGCCATTCTCATAAAGGGAAAACTCTTCTGTGTTCAAGATGGCCTGGCTCATAAGACTGAGTGCACAGGAATAACAGAGTTACAGCTCAGAGCAGTAAACCACCCAATGAATGAAAGATGACAAATGCTCAGACTCTGAGAAAGCTTTGCTAGCTGCTGTGTGGGATTAGAGAATTTTAATTATATCTATATTGGACAAGGCTTCTGAGACTAATTGTTATTCCAGAGTGTCAACAAAGTCTAACCAGACCTGGAAAGAGTAAAGCTTCCCTTACGAAAATTCTTGCCTGTTTGTTAAATTTGGAGGCCAGTAATGTGGACAACATGGTGAATGTCAAATAAGGATTAACAGAAGTGCATCAGCTTTAGAAAATGCAAAGTGTTCAAAGAGATAGTGACAGAAGGAATGGAGTTCATTTTCTTCAGGGAAATGCCATTCTCACAGTCCTGTAACTGTTCCATGTACAATATTTTGGCTGTTATTATTTGAGTGGATAACTTTTTTCAGGAAGGTATATCATGTAGAGTTATCTGTGTACTTGAAGAGATGGAGAGAGGAAAAGATGTATGTCATGACAATTATCAGCTGGCTGATGTTAGAAACCAACGTGCAGAAATAATAGGTATTAAACACAGACCTTTCATTAATTTAACATTTCATAATAGATCTGTCATTCATGTTGCTCACTAATACTACATTCATGCACCAAGTGAAGCAGTTTATAAGGTATCATCTGTGCTGTCAAGTCACTGCTTGGGAAACCATGGCAGATGTCTGGTAAATGCTGAGAATAAGACTTAAATACTTCAAGGAAAATGCATACTGCATATCATTGGTGCTCATTTGGGTTAAAAAAAGGGAAAAAATAAGAAAAAATCAACCAAACAAACACAGAAAGGAAATAGCTAGAAACTAAGATGAGAAAGGCTGCATAAATGTCAAAGAGATGAAAGATTTCATTTTGACCATTTGGTCTACATCAGATGGGGCTACTGAGCTCTTTGCAAGATAAAGAATGAGCTCCCTTTATCACATACTGAAATTCTGACCTTAAAGTAACCTTTGAAAGCAATATTTTCTTTTGCCCACAGGGGGAAAAAAATTAAAAGGCTATACTATGCTAAGTAGGGCCAGACATCTTTAGCACCACATTATAAATTCTTAAGATCTGAGTATCACATATTTTTGAATTTTAATTTATATTGATTGATGCACATCAACACTTGATAATATAAATGTTTTAGCATTTGTAAGAGTTATTCTTTTGAAGGATCTGAGAACCTACAGTTAACTTGAAAACATAAGGAAAAATATGGACAAGACAGAGCCATAAAATCTTAGACATACAGCAGGGGATTAGTCTTTAACATGTATTATAAAGGCGTCCTCACTGAAACACCAAAATATTCATCTTCTGAACACAAAAAGGCTAGTTAACTGTTTTCTCTGTTTTACTTTGCCTTTGCTTCTGTATAGTCCCTATTCATTCAGCCCAGCACACAAAATCTTTGAAGTGATGTGTTTTTCAGGTTTCTATTCAGAACATTCTTTTTTCTACAAATTGGAACTGGAGCTGTTACATTGTTACTATTAGCAATATTCAGGTTTAACAAATATTCAAAATAGCATGAATGAAGTTTACTCAGTCAAGAGTTCTTTATATATCTGTTTGCTGCTGCATATCTATTTCACTGAAGATCAATGGGGGAATGATTTATTTTAATACATGTGGAACTGTCAAAGTAATGACATCAGGATAACCTTTACAAGTGATTTCTACTTCTTTAAGTGCCTGCCAATTGCCATTCTACTAATTGCTGACCATTCTGTAATGGGAATTTACAAATTATGCAATGCCCTCAGTTCTCTGCCTGTCATAATTCTGATCTTATCACCATAATGAACAATTTAGCTTTTTAAACTGTGAAATAAGAATACCCGGAAATAACATGAACTAGCTACTGTCTAATAAAAATAAATGTGTCTCCATTTGATCCTGCATTAGAATTGTGTCCCTAAGATTGAGTTTGTTGTTGTGACATCTAAAATAGGAAAATATCTGATAGTAAAATTAGACACCTGCTAATGTACTTGTATCATGAAAACATCTGTAACTGAAGAACAGTTAGTTCTCCTGTAAAAAGAGTTGTGCTGTTCCTAAAACTACGCTGAATACAGTTAAATAATTTGAATGGTATCTGCTAAGTGATTTAGAAAGTCATCTATAATATTAAGCAGGTTTTGAAGTTACTTTTAGTAAAACATCAAATGCATTTAAAAGTCAAGGCATGACCATTTTCCCTGTGTGATGACAGCCATCTGAATGGAAAAAAGACCTTAGTGCAGTGCAGTGGGTTGACCCCCACCAAAGCTACTCTATCACTCCCTTCCTCAGCTGGATGAGGGAGAGAAAATAGAAGGAAAGCCTCACAGGTCAAGATAAGGGCACTCAGCAGTTACCATCACAAGCAAACAGACTCGACTTGGAGAAAATATTTTAATTTATTACCAATCAAATCAGGGTAAGATAATGAGAAATAAAAACTAAATCTTAAACCACCTTCCCCTCACTCCTCCCTTCTTCTTGGGCTTAGTTTTAGTACTGAATTTTTCAATTTCCTCCACACCAGCAGCAGAGGGGAATAGGGAAAGCAGAATGGGGGTTGTAGTCAGTTCATCACACATTTCTGCCACTCTTTCCTCCACAGGGGGAGGAGTCCTCACACTTTTTCTCTGCTGCAGCTTGGGGTCTTTCCCACAGGAGACAGTACTCCATAAACTTACTTAGTACTCCATAAACTCCAATGTAAGTATTTCCTACAGGCTGCCAACCTTCATGAACTGCTTCAGCATGGGACCTTTCTATGGCATGCAGTCCTTCAGGAACTGCCTGCTCCAGTGTGGGTCCCCACAGAGTCCCAAGTCCTGCCAGCAAACCTAGTACAGAGTGGGCTTCTCTCTCCATGTGACCACAGATCCTATCAGGAACCTGCTCCAGCATGGGCTTCCTGCAGGTTTGGAGCCTCCTTTGGGCACTCACTCGCTCCAGCTTGGGTTCCTCTATGTGCTGCAGGTGGATATCTGCTCCACTGTTAACCTTCATGGGCTGCAGGGGTCTCCACCATGGGCTGCAGGGGAATCCCTACTCTGGCACTTGGAGCACCTCCTCCCCCTTCTTCTTCACTGGTTTAGGTGTCTGGAGTTGTTTCCCTCCCATACTCTCACTGCTCTTTCCAGCTGCAGTTGCCATTGTGCAGGGTTTTTTTCCCCCTCTTCTCAAATCTGTTACTATCATTGCTGAAGTGCTCAGCCTTGGCCAACAACAGGTGCATCTTGGAATCAGCTAGCATTGGCTTTTTTGGACATAAGGGAAGCTTCTAGAAGTTTCTGACAGAAGCCACCCCTGTAAGCCTTCCTGCCACCAAAACCTTGCTATCTAAATCCAATACAGTGCTGCTATTGCAGAAGATACTGTTCTGCATAGAATTATTTTGAGATTAACTGACAAAAGAGTGATGAGGTCATCGTGGTCTTTAATGTAAAAAATACTAACATTTTTCTAATTGGAAAATGTGTAATCTTTCCAAACTGCTGCAGTTTTCAGTGAAACTTCTCAATTCTGTATGTGAAAGGTGAGAGAAGTGTAGAGGCAGCACCCAACGTGGGAGATCATATTGGCTGCAGTAGCTAGAGGTATTTTTACATCTAGTGAGGAATATAGGCATGCAGTAAGATTTTATAGAAAAGGCCACAGCATTAGGCTTTTAAAAATATCACTAAATACCTATCTTCATATCAAGGTCACTGAACATCTCTTTAAATCTGGACATATTTCCTTATCTAGAAATAAAGATTGAGAAGTATTAAATCTAAAGCCTCCTTACAAAATAAAAGTGGAAACTTAGTGATGTGTCTTATAAATATTTTAGTGCTGGATGGAAAAGAAGTATATTTTTTAAGTGTATTTCTTAAACTCTGCATTACCTTTAATCTCCAGAAGGCTTTTTCAGACTTTGCCACATAAAATTTTCAGTAAAATATAATCACTTCTTCTAGCGTTTCTCCTCAAACTATATGACCTCATCTAAACTGGAGATCAACATAGCAAGAGACTGAATGCAGATGGCAAACAGGTATTCTGCTCATACAAGCTACCTTCTTTCAATCACAAAAGCACTGACTGCACAGGACACCATGCACATAACAACATGTGCTAACTTTTCCTTTCATGCTTGACAGTTTTCAAGTGCAGATGTATAATGGCTGTGGCTTATAGCATCTGATTTCTCCCATTCTTGATTTTTGTCATGCATCTGAGGCAGGGGGTGGGGGGAATAAGGTTTTCAAAACCTGTAATCTTCCACTAGATACTGCCACTGAGAGTACCAGGACTATAACAACCCTCCAATAAAAGATTTAGCTATGTTTTAGTATTCTTAAGTTGCTACTTCTTCTGGACAGCACAGTTTTAAATCAATGTGTTTCTTATAGTGATGTACTGTGCTGCAAGCATGAAAACAAACCACCGTCACCTTATGAGATGCAGCTTCTTTTACCAGGTGCCAGACTTCTTCAGTTTACATTTTCAGAAGCTATCTCTGTATGTCAGGCCAAAGAAATACAATATGTGGGGTTNGTGGAGTTTTGTGTTTGTGGTGGGGGTTTTTGCTTTGTTTTTCTTTTGGGGGGTGTGTGGGTTTGTTTTGTTTGTTGTTTGTTTGTTTCCATGCAGTGCTGAGCATTTGCTTCTTCCCTTTTCAGTTTCATTCAAATTCTGCATGCTTTTCACCCTTTGAAACATCCAAATGAATTTGTATGTCTTTGGCCATCAGAAGTAGCAGCACACAGAAAGAGGGCAAGTGCGGAACCCAATGGTTTTCCCTGTTCTTTTGACATGGATGACAGATGATGTGAAATCCAGAAGGAATTTCCTTAGTAATGGAGCCACAATAAGAGCATGGGCTTCAAAATGTCCCAAACCCCTAAGGAAACATCTCAGCAGTGCCCCTTAGCAGTTAGAGACCTAGTACAAATTGTTTGCCTATGTACAATAATATGCATTCATGTTCCAAATTAATGCATAAAAACTTTAATATTACAGTTTTGTTTTAAAGCACTTACTCCTAAGAGTAAGTGGTTTGTTATAGCTCAAGCAGTATTTGGGGAGGTTAAATCTCCACTGGGAGAATGGTAATGTTAGGGTTGAGGTGTCTTTCTCATCTTTTCCAAGATGCTTTTGTTGATTTTTACACATTCAGTTAACTTGGTCTGCCTTTATGCACTTACTCTTCATTGGTTTCCAATTTTCAGTTTATTTATTCTGTTTGTTATCTCTAAAAACATATTTTTACCTGAACAATTCCAAGTGGCACTCCTGTACAACCTTTTAACCTTTGATTTGTGTTTCCTGCACAGAACCTTTAGTATCACCATGTATCTGCATTCTTCTACACCACATTTATTCTAGAGTCATTTAATGTACACAGAGTAAACATTTATTAATTCTATAAATTAAATCTAAATTAAACTAAATTTGGACAACTATTATCTGATTATCTGAAACCCAGAAAGAAGCAAGGCATTTTAAAGCTGAGTCTAAGTTTCCCATGGGAATCTAGCTCCACAGAAACAGTTTCCTGTGGGAATCTAGGTCTACAGAAACAGTTTTCTGGAAAAGACCTCTACAATATAGTAAGGATTAAACAGATAGTCTTAGGAAAATGAAACTAGAAGGTAGAGGTAATATCTTTTATTAGACCACACAATAAGACTGAGAAACATACACATTTAAGAAAATCTCCTGGAGGTGTAATTTTATAGTACATATTTTATAGTACATATTCTAGAAACCCATAGAAGTTCATCTAGGAGCATCCTATCTGAAATATGCTATTGGCTTTCTTAGAAATAGTCCACAAAAGTTATCACTCACAGATAAAATCTACAGTATTTACTCCAAACTATGACAGCATAAGCAACAATTAATAATTCTGGATCTGAAAGAAGTCAGTATCACCAGCAATTTTTAATTTGATTTGATTCAATCACACTGTACAGAAAATGTATCTACAAGCATTTGGAAAAAAGCAAACATTTAATAAACAGCAATGTGCTCTTCAGTTATTAAGCTTCCTTTCACACACTCTGTCCATGGGAACTAAAATAATGACTAGTAAAAGTTACCAGCATTAAAACATTACAATACAAATGGCAGTGCCATTAACAGTTTTATTAATTAATTTCTGTGTCTCTGAATACAAATTATGATGGTGAAATAATAAAAAAAATTTATGTGATTATTGTATTGTAAATACAGAAAGTCTGAAAGAGAGCAAAACATCCTTTTCTTGCCCTGTCTTGATCATAGATACTGGATGAGATTAAATGCTCAATGCTGAGCTGCAACAAATTGAACAGAACAATAGAGCATCCTCCAGCCCATACCCCAGGAGCAGCAGTGAGTTTGCACTGCCCTTTGTATGTCTGAGTGAAATAATGAAAGACCACGGGTTTAAAAGAAAGAAGTAAAAAGCACAGCCAGAAACTAACTGAAGTGTGGAAAAAAAACGAAGGGAGCATGTTTTGAAAAGTGGAAAATCATGGACAAATGAAGAAGAGTAAGTAGAGATTAAAAAGTAGCAGGAAGAGGGAATTAGAGGAGATAAGTGGGAAAAGTATGAGAGGAGTAGAATAACACTAAGATATTAAATTACACAAGCAGTAAATCCACTGACATTTTGAATTAAGACCAATTAAGTTATTTTATATTTTTCTGAAATGTCAGGGTGTACCCTAGTTAATAAAGTCAATTTGCAAAAAAAAAAATAATTAATGACTGCACATACTGCTCTCTTTATTATGGACATACCTGCTGTGGTACTTCTTTTTCTCTTTTCAAAGAGGAGACTGCTTAGTTTCTTATTTAAGTTTAGGGTTAAGATTTAGCCTCAGGGGAAAAAGAACATATGGCATGGAAATCCTGCCCATTCTAAGGGAGAGTTTTGCCCTACACATTTTTTATGAAATCTTTCCTTAGTTTAACCCTGGGGTTTTTTGTTATACACATGGAATTGGAACCCCTTTGCACCTAAACTTAGTATTCTGCACTCTGACCTTTTAAAAGGGAAACAGCTTCTGTGTCAATGGACTGTGTAATACCAAAGCTCAAGCTGTTGACCAAAATAAAAAATAAAATTCTGGGTATGGCTTTTACAAAAGAGATTAACTGTTTAGGACAGTATAGGACAGGTAAATAAATATATGGTACTATTCTCAAAATATCTCCCTTCTGGACAATGCAATACGGTCAAGTTTTCATTTGCCCATTGGATTAAAAAAAATGTGGAAAGAAATCCTCCCTTACAAAACTATAGATTTTTTATTATTCTTGCTTAGGTTAGGAGACTGAACAATAGAGTAGAATCTCTGAGAATCTGGTTGAAGAATTTTAAGAAGTCTGATATTGGCTCTAGATAAAATATGCAGGACTAATATACCATAATGGTGTTTGCAAAATAACTTTTGTGCTTTAGAGCTTAAGACATATCTATCCTGTGCAATACATATACAAATATTTAGTCACTTAAAGATGATCCAGCAACATGATCCTTTAAAACGTACTGGAATAAATCTTCTGTATCTTCACTGATATCCAAGTGGTGTCATTGACATCTCCATTTAAGTTGAAGACACCTCATGCCAACGGCTTTCAAATGATAAAATACTTTTTTTTTCAAACTTCTCTCTAAATGCTGCACAAAATCCTGGATATTGCAACAAATGTAGCTGAGACAGGGCAGTAGATGTCAACTGTATTTGTACTTGTCTGTGTAGGTCTGGAAACTGAGAAAAAAATCAGTGAGGGAAGCATCAAATTTAAAGAGTTTCTTTGCCTGAGCATACTTGACAAATGCTTATTATGAGGCTGAGGTTGACTGAATTATGTTCGTCTTGCTGTCACTCTTATTCCACTGGAATAATGGTAGAAGAGGAATTTTAAATATGAAAAGACTGAAGTTAACTTCTGACATGTAAAAATAAAGACATGTCATGTTACATAAATAAAACATATCTCATGGGGCTGTTGATCATACTGGCTTGATTAAAAACCACCCCATTCTGCCTTGTGACACTTTCCTGTTCCCCCTGTGAAAGAGCACTATCCCCCGAATGTACTGCTGAGGAATGCAAGGCAGATATCATCTGGAGGGATCAATGAAGGAAAGAATATTTAAATAGTGAAATATCTACCTTGGATTATAACCTAATTGGATATTACATTACTCTAAATTTATTTCACTTTCATATTACCTTTTCTGAGTCATTAGAGACTAATGAAAGCTAAAGTCAATTAGTTAAATCCTTGTTATGTTCCATCTAACAGTTGTCTGTGAACCATACTGTATAAGAAATAGGTACTGATGCATTTCCTAATGCAAATAAAATAATAAATAGTAAAATAATACTTTGGGAAGAGGGAGGGAAGGGAAATACCTTGTCAGATTTCCTGTAATTCTTCACAGTTACAAAATCTTGGTTGTTTTCTTATGAATTTCTAACTCATAATCCAGCATCTCATGTGAAAGTATATTCACTGTAGTACATCCAAGTTTCTCTTTAAGAAAAAATAGATAAGATTTTATTCATAGAGGTAAACAATGGCAAAGACCTATTGCAAGATATCCTCTGTGAACTGTCTAAAGAGATCTCCTTTGTCAATCTGACTCACAACAACCTCCTGTTCTTCTCAAATCTAGAGATTCAGGCCCTACACTTCTCCCTTCCAGACCATGTCTGTGTTTGTCCTTTCTAAGTTTGAACTAAATTTGACCTGCATACTTGGATTTCCTGACTCATAAGTAATAGCACCTATCTCAAAAGGGAGCCTTTAAAGAGATGGAAGAAGTGATAAAAAATATAACACTTTTAAAATATTTAATATTACAAAAAGCATTCTCATTCCAAGATGCTCCAATGGTCAGTCAGTATGTGCTGAAAATCCAGTTCCCCTTTAAGGCAAGTGTTACCCCTAGACATTTCTGGCTGACCTTCCTGTACTATGCAGGGATGTGTGTTGTGATGAACACATATTGGATTTTCCCTATTCAACAACAAAAGATCAGGTGTGTGTCCATCCTTCTATGTGATGAGAGAGAAAGTTTGCTTCCTCTGTATCCTTCTGCCCTTAATTCTGTAACATAGCTAACTGTAAATAAGTGTACTTAAAGATTATGCACCTGATTAAGCTAAAATTTAAACACCTTTCAGTGGAGTCTGAGCAGAGGTTAAATTCTAAGGACAGCTGCCTGACTTCTGTGGGGCAAGAGAAAGGCAAGCTACAGACAACAAAATTGTGTAACTGGGCACCTGCCTCAGCTGCCTGCCAGGAAATCTTTGAAGGCATTATGCTGCTGCTGAAATACTCTTAAGGCTGGGTATTTTTAAATTTTGTTGTTGAGAACTCATCTGCCCTACTGAGTTTCATTTCTTTTTTGACATTGATCCTCTTTAAAACTGTAAATAATGGAAGTAATATTTTCTCTATGCTCTAAAATTCCCTGTATCCACAAAATATTAGAAGTTCAAGAACATAAATAAAATTTTCCATATAATCTAAGCAGAAATATCTTTCTGTTGAACATTTTGGGTACATTTTTGACAGCAGGATGTAAATTTTCAATGTATGCTTTGAGATTTTATGGAGGATTCAACTCCCATTAACTTTAAAAAGTTTTATCACTTGTCATTCAAATACCATGAAAGGTAACACTTGGGTGTGACCCCTGAGCATCTACTTTTGCATAAATTTAACAAAATATCCAGTATTTGTGTCATATTTGGCAATATGATAACATAATTTAAAAAAATCATCAATATAGAAGAGTACAGTTATGGATAAGAGAATGGATGCAAGTTTTGTTGAAAACTGCCAGAACAATGCCAGTAAATGTGCAGCACCACATAGTTACTGGCACTTCCAAATGGAAAAGTATTTTTTTGTGTGTTGTGCAGATTTGGCGAAGCCAGCACATGGTGATGTTACCCAACAAGAAATACAGATCACTTAAAATTCAAAGGCAAGAAGTTTTGTGGTGGGAGCACTGCTCTTGGACACTGGAAATGTGGGTTTTCTCCTGATGTCCTGCAGTATAGTATTGGAAAGGTCACTCTTAACTCCCTTTGAAAGGGTTTTGATGGGAATTATGTGTTTCACTATCCTTCCTCCCTATCTTCACTCCTCCACCTTTCCCATGTCCCCTTTTGCAAACTATAACACTGACCTTCCTGTAAGGAATTTTAAGATCAATTAGTAAGAACACATACATAAGAACTATCGTCATTAAGGAGATTAACAGTATGATTGCATTGAACAAGAAATGAGTTCAGACAAAATAGCATTAGCACAAGAAGGTAGTAGTTTGTGTCTATTGAGAAATACCACTGGCAGCACTGACATGCATCATTACATAAAGCAGTGGGCATGCTTACCCAGGTTTTTTCTATGTCCACCTTCTATATCTGAATTTATTCATACCAATGGAGTTACACTTATATTAAACAGAAATTTATTGGTGGTAGTGTCTCAGGTTTAAGATTTAGAAAATTATCATTCAGTTACTATGCAGGGTATAGTGGGTATCTGTTCTGATAGTGGGGCAGATTCTGCTTCTACTGAAAGTGAAATTCAGTGTTTCTGGACTGAACTGCATGTTTTGTTAAAATATTCTAGGTGTCACAAAAGGAGAGGCTGGAAAATAACTGGAAGATAAATAAGCTGCAGCATTTCTATATTTTCTATCCAACTGCACACTAGGAAATCGTTTTATACACATAAACTCATTTCCAGAAGAACTCCATGTTACACTTTAAGGGATTTTCAAAACCTAGATAGAAAAATGCTTCCAAAAAAAGTGTAAGAAGGAAACTTTTCATCCTTATAGATTCAAGAACTAGAAGGGTAGATTTGGCATCAGAAAATGATATAGAAAATTCAATTTTAGTTATTTGCATCTGCAGTTTGAAACAGATGCAGTACTGCCAAACACAGAACTCTGAAGGACAGTTGAACAACCAAGGAAACTGCAAGAAGCCAAGCCTGCTTGTATTATGCCATGTTTTGTACAATCTCATTGGTTTGCATACACAGACTACAGGTTCAGGAGCCTTTGCAAAGCATAAGAAATAGTATTCCTAGGAATGGTAGAATATTTGTTTAACTAGGTCTGAAAGATTTGTCTGTGTAATGGAATATACATCATGGCAGACTAAGCTAAATGTTGAGGGTGCTGATTTAATGTCTGTATATACTTACAAAGAAGGCATTACAATAATTGGGGATTGTTCTTTTTTTCATGTCTTCCCCCACCTAGCTGTGTTTAAATTGTAAGCTTATCACTACAGTCATCTCAGTCTCAAATATCTGAGAAAAGATTCAACATTGACATCATTATAGATTTTAAATATGAGACAAGGCAAGCAAATTACAGCTTTAAAGGATGATTGAAAAGTCAAGATAGTGCAATAATATGGTGCAATATCAGATATTGCATTGAATCTGCCTGCCTTTTATTCTCTTGTTAAAAAAAAATGAAGGAAAAAGCCCCACAGGTTTGAATGGTTTGTAAACCATTACCTCTGAAGTACTGTCAAGTCAAACCTGTGACAAGAACACTTCTAAAACAGGTTCCTTTTGGTTGTTATAGTACAGGGTAGTTGCTAGGGATTATTTTTTGTATTAATATGAAGAATTATTATTATTATTTATTTATTATTGTAGTTATAAGAAGAGAAAGTTATACAGAAACCAGAACATCTTCACAAACATTACTTTAATACAATAACACAGCCTGCTCTGCAAGGCACAGAACATTTCCTTCCCCTGAGCTTCTGAGGTCTTGCAGATGTTGTTGAACATAATAGGACTTAAAGGTGGCTAACAATAAATAGCTTGAAACTGGTCCCTAACTTTGTGATTAACTCCCAAGTTTTTCCTGTGGATGTGCACATGGCCAGTCCTGCTTACATCCTATTCAGCAGAAGCACCAGACTAAGACTGTACTTGCCTCCAGCTTTATTTAGGCAATAGATTTAAGCAGTATTGGAAATTAGGTCAGAGTTGCAGTGGCCTGAATTTCTCCTGGCAGTGCCCCTTTCCTTTCCATGACTCAGGAATCGAGAACATCAGTGCTCTCAAGCTCAGCACCTGAATTTGGAAGGATAATTGGAAATTATTTACCCTGAAGTGCACCAAGTGTAGAGAGGGGAGATCAGTTTGCAAATACCTAGAATGGGGGAAAAGCCCTTTCACTGTTAGTTACTGTTAGTTATGTAAAATAACTGCCTCTTCTTCTCAGAGCAGCATAGAATGTGCATGAAACAATCTCATGCTTCATGTAACAACTTCCTTTCCCACCTCTAGGCAAACTTAGCCCTCATTATGCATTTTCTAGAAGTGCTCCTTTGGAGGCTGACGGATGTTATGCTGCTGATAACTGCAATGGGTTTACACCACTCCGGGGTACTGCTAGTGATGGTAGTACCTCTGGGTATGTCACAAAGGGCACCTTGTGAAGAGCCAACCAGCCACCTAAGGCAGTCTTATCCCTTCATCACTGCAGGCTTATGCTTGAATTTATACAGGAGCCACTCAGTATGTCATTCACAGTAATGCAGATCCCAAGTGCTTCTGTTCTGCCCATGGGTGTCAGGAACTCCCACAGCTAATTAGGAATTTAGTCATATGTGCATCTATTTTCAGAAGAGAACGAGAGAGAAAAAGAGTGTCTACACTTGAAGCCATTGATAACAAATCTTGATTTGATTTTGTGGCCATTAAATTAATTCAAAGTGTCAGATTGTCAGTCCTGATGGCTGAAGTTTCCTTCAAGGGATAATACAGCAGAGAGAATACTATCACAGCCTTTCTTCAATACAGAAAACTTGGTTTTACATATGCAGACACCCACTTGCTTACTTAAGATCTGTGTGTTTTGGAGTGACTGATTTTCTTGTTTGTCCTCCTGCTTAGTTCAGAGTCTCTTGCTGAGACAGTCAGCATTGAAATTGTTACCAAAGTACTGTCTAGGGGTGATGATAATGGATATGACCCCTCTCACATTATAATCACAGGCTTGCATGATACACTTCTCAGACACAGAAAATGAATGGAGACAATTAAGAAAATATTATAGAATCATAGAATCATTTTGGTTGGACATGATCTGCCAGTATCATCAAGTCCAACTCCTTTCTGCATAGAACAACCCCAGAAATGACACCATATACTTGAGGGTCTTGCTCAAATGCTTCTCGAATTCTGTCAGGCTTGGTACCATGACTACTTCTCTGAGGAGCCTGTTCCAGTGACTGACCACCCTCCAGGTGAAGAATCTCTTCCTAACATCTAACCTAAACCTCCCCTGATACATCTTCATGCCATTCCTTTGGGTCCTGTCACAGTCACCAGAGAGGAGAGGTCAACTCCTGCCCCTCCACTTCCCCTCATGAGGAAGGTACAGACCACAATGAGGTTTTCCTTCATTTGGCTTCACCTCTACAACCTTCACCATCTTCGTGGCCCTCCTTTAGACACTGTCTTGTAACTTTATATCTTTTTTATATTATAGTGCTCAAATCTGCACCTGCACAAACCACTCAAAGTATTTTGAGTGCAGAGTAGACTGGGACTACCACCTCCCTTTACCATCTAGCAATGCAGTGCATGATGCACCCCAGGAGACAGTTGGCCCTTTGGGCTACCAAAGCACACTGTTGATTCACATTCAACTTGGCATTGACCAGAAGCCCCAGATCTTTTACTGTGAGGCTGCTCTCCAGCTTCTCATTCCCCAATCTGTATGTGCATCCAGGGTTGCCTTGTCTCAGGTGCAGAACCTGGCACTTGCCCTGTTAAACTTCATATAGTTGGTGATTGCCCACCCTTCTGATTTGTCCAGATCTCTCTGCAGGGTCTCTCTGCCTTTAAAGTGTCAACAGTGCCAGTTTTGTGTCATTGACAAAGTTACTCAATAAACCTTCAAATCCTACATGCAAGTTGTTTATGAAGATATTGAAGAGCACTGACCCTAAAAATGGAGCCTTGTGAAACCCTGCTAGAGACTGTTCTGTTCCATTCCCAGTAAGACAGCAGGTTAAACACTATACAGGTTTAGGTATGACAATTAAAATCTTATTCTCATGCCTTGAGGAAAAAACTCTTGCTCTACAAAGTTTTTTGATCTATCGTATGTGCAGTAGGACAGAGTTAGAATAATAATTTCAGACTATGTATTTTTTAATGAATTAATCTTTTCCCACTTATATTGATTGTAAAATTCCTATCAATTCAGTAGAACCAATGCTGAATATATTTAGCCTGGAGTTTCTACAAGATAAACTCTTGAGAACAGCTAAGATGGCAGAGGAAAACATATTTTGTGGAAATTTCAAGGAACTTCAATGCTCTTTGAAAGAACAAACTTATTTTTAATTTTAAAGCAAAATAATTTTAAAAGATTGAGCAAGTCTACGGGAGATTTTAAGGACTTTTATTGTAACCAAACAGTTGGTGACTCAGGTACAAGTTGTTTTAATGGGGCTAAGTCTCAACTGCTTTTATTTAAAAAAAAACTGTTTGAAGGATGTGCAAGTTGTCAGATCTAAAAGTGTGACACATATTTCCAGAAGAAGGTTATAAATCTGAGGTCTTTGGCCTATCATACAGTTATTTTAGAAGACAAAACAATAAACTAATAGAATTCTAGATTCATTCTCTTAGGAAAAGCAGATACTTTGTTTAAAAATACATGTACTTTCTCTAGGAAAAAAATAAAGCTGCTTCATCAATTTTATATTTTACCTCTTTTATTACCAGAAGCTATGCTTACTCTATAGATTAAAATGTGAAAGAGGCATCTTGCATAGTCTCTGAACTCAATGATCCATTAAATCAGTGCTTTTAATCTCTTGACAGAGGGAGAGAATGTAAACTTTTAAAATGTACTTTGGTCTCAAACCAAGAACGTTGCTGACAGGCTTCAGAAACACAGGGGTGATCACCCAGAAAGTGTGCTCTTCTGAAGTGTCAGCCTGGGGGCAAGCTGCTCTCCAGCTCACTGCAGCTCTCTGTTGAGAAAAGAGCAGCAGCTTTGCACTCACCCATCATCCACACAAGCAGTTTGCCTGGAAATGGAAGGATGCTAAAGAACCTTTTCATCCTTGAACATGATTATCATAACCAGACTGCAGTCTAATGCAGTGAGAACATAGCCAAGGGGTGTAGGGGAAAGGATTATTCCAATTCTCTGTGGTAATTTTTGTTTTACTTTCTGAAACTCGGAACGGAACCAGGACAAGAACACGTGAGTAAGAGAAAACTGTTTGCTTCTCATCCAAAAGCCCTGTTTCAGAGGAGCAGTTCTCAATGGGAAAAAGTCCAGTCTGTCTTTGTGTGGCAGCTTGACAGGAAGTACTCTCAGTCTAGCTTTGCAAATCCTGCTAAAAGCCACTTGGTTAAATACTAACTTGTTTCAAAATGTGAAATATTGTACTAAATTACTCAGCAAATGATTCTGGTTCAAATGTCATTTCTATAAAATACTTGTATCTTCAGCTAAACACAAACTTAAGTTTCATGAAAGTTAAGCATCTCCTTACTGGTGGGAACATCACTGGACATTTTGATAGGGGAAGGTAGTCAAGAATAAATACTGCCAAAAGAAAGGAAAAGTGGAAGAAACAGCTTAGGATCTTCCCAGTGCTACCAGTATATTGCAGTTATGTGTCTCTGTTCACTTTGTGACAGCAGCTGTTGGTGTTTCCTCTGAAAATGCTGGCTCAGATGTGGACACTTGAGTGAGACGGAGGTTGCAAGGACAGGATGAGTCAGCCCTGTAAGCCAGCCACAGATGTTTCACGTCAGTGCGTGGCACCTTCTCAGCACTCAATGCCTGTCAGAAGCTTATAAGGGAAACAAAAATTCCTGTGAAACTCCTCCAGAAGATCAAAGTCATAAGGTTCTGAAAATCATACTGAGACATTTGTTAGGAGAAAAGAGAGGTGAAGGGTGAAGGGAGTGTTAATGGAGAGACAAAGTCAGGTCTGAGAAGTTGTGATCTGGGGATACACAGGAGCAGAAGGAGAGTATGACAGGACTTCAGCTGTGAAGGGAAAAGAGAATCAATAAAAAAGTTATTGTGGAGAATAATAGAGAATTTTACAATTACTACTATTCTGAACATTGCAGCAAATGTCTGGGTCTCTTTACTTCTGCTGTCACAAACCTCTGTGAAATGCATTAGAAGGTATAATTTGTATAGTGTATAGCAAAGTGCAGGAGTCATGTATGCCTGCACAGACAGACAAGTGCAGACAGCTGCATGTAGCTGGTGCTTTTTTGAGAAGTCAGGTTTAATGCAGAAGCTGCAAAAGTCACAGGATGTGTTACCTATAGGATAACACTGTACTCAGGGTGACTTGGCTTCTAGACTGGGTCAGGACGATGTGTAGATGCTGAGAGCCCAACTGTCTGCCTTATTTATTTAGGTAATGTGTTGGTGTGAGAGAGAGCTGAGGGACCACACAGTGAACTAGCACAGAGTGGCATTACTGCTCTCTCCACTGTCCCTTCTGTAGGGAGACATAGCCAAGGGATAATTTGCAAGTACTTTAGGTCAAGTGGCAGAGGCCTGTGCATTTCTTTTGGAAAATAAAAAGGGTCAGAGGAAATGTCCTTTTTGCTTTGTGAAGAAAACCAAAGCAAAATAAACCAAAACCAAAACCAAACCCAACCCAACCCAACCCAAACAAATCCTTCAGGGAGTATAATAAAAAAATGGACATTTTCCACACAGAGAAAATATAAAGGAAATAAGTTTTCTAACTTGTTCCAGAATAAATCTTGTTAATCATTATAGGAGACAGTATGCAACCACATACTGGAATCTCAGTAGTTATTTTGCTCGTTATAATAAAAGAAAAGCTCTAGGCAATTGTGTTAAACTAACAGCACTGCTTTGCTAAATGCAAGGTAAGATTTCATAGCCAGCTGTTCAGAGTGAGGAAAAGCTCTAATGAAGATTACCAGTGCTCCCTTTGCACATCTGCATTGGAATTAATTACACAATCACACAGCATTTATTCACAAAACTCCTGCCTTTTTCAACACACAGCATAAATGGAGTTCACTGGGTAACTTCAATACTTCAAAAATGGGGAGCTTTCAGTATTCAAGTGATTGATTCCAAATACTTAAATTTTTTTTTGGTTTGCATACAAATTGATCCTGAGTTAGGCAATGGTCATGTCCACGATGAAAACACTTCAATTAAATGACACAGAGAGAAAATGTAATAGATGCTTTATGTTTTCTTAGCAAATGTCTGCATTCAGATGGAGTTACTGTAAAAGAATTTACTAGAAAGATGTAGGTACTGTATCTGAATAAATCATCTGCATTTGCTAAAATGAAGTTATATGCAGTAGGATGTTCTGATTATATCAGCAAGTCATAAACATGCCTTTATTCTTGTCTCTCTTTTTCATATTGTGCATTAATATGAATCCAGAATGTAACTGATTCCTTGTACATTATACCAGCTTCAAGCTGATATAACTTTCTTAATTTCAGTCTTTTATCACTTAAGTGTCTATTGTAGTGGTTAAATCTAGCCTATACACATATATACTGTATTTAATACCCCAGCATTTCTTTTTATGGAAATAAAATGATATATAGTGCTAAGAATTTGACTTCTGAATTAAAAGGAGGCATAGCTGAGACAAATGGTTTTGTATTGCCCTGGGGAAAAAAAACTAAAATGGAGAGGAGGGGATAAAAATAAAATGAAAGAAAGCAGAAGAGAAGAGTAAAATTTCACATGTAAGTTCTAATAAGATTGTGAGTTCCAATTCATTTTCCCCCTCTTCCAATCTTGGTGTAAGTGAGTAAACATTTACCGTATGTCCTTGCAATGCATCCTGTCTTTGCAACCATATTCTTTTCCTGCACTAAAGCCCTCATGAGGCTATGAAGAACATTATGCAGAAAAATAAATGCAGATTGGATATCAGTATGTGAAATAAAATGCTGCCAGTGCTTTTTATCCTTTCTGCAATTTGATCCAAATGCTGTAACTAAGTTACTGTAGTTAAGATTAATGGGTAAATTATTTTCCCACAAGAAACCACCGCTTTTCCCCACTTAATTACCAGATGTTAAAAAAAAGTAGTTATTCTTTTGTGTACTCATTTGTGCCCTCTAGCAAATGACATGGAAGTTCAAAGTGATTTCATGTTGCTGTTGCTGTGATGTTGCAGTATTCTG
This sequence comes from Galbula dea, assembly GCA_013399015.1. Taxonomy (NCBI): domain Eukaryota; kingdom Metazoa; phylum Chordata; class Aves; order Piciformes; family Galbulidae; genus Galbula; species Galbula dea. The sequence goes on along the minus strand of VWZX01008378.1, from coordinate 1,515,632 downwards.
AAGGTTAACAATGATCTGTATCTGTAACATAGCCTTGTACGATGTCACATGCTGATGGTCATAATGTTAGCTATGTGTGTCCCTTTAAACAGGTGCTTTGTCAAACAGGTAGAATCTGTAATGTTTGCAGGCTCTTATTCCCTGCTTCTTTTACACACATGGCTGGGAACAGAAGAGAGAGCCAAAGCCCCAGACTGTATAACTCAGAATCCCTTCATCCTATAAAGGTGAGTCCATTCTACAAGGAAGAACTGAAAAGGTTCAAACTGGGGAACATCAAAACTGCTAAACTGTACTAGAAAAAGGGGAATTATTTATGGTATTTCTGCACTGCTAGAACAGCACAAATGAGTAGTGATAGGCTTAAATGTCATGGTTACTCTGTGGACATACAAAGAATTCACAAATCTAAAGGCAGGGGAGAGTGGGACTATTGATATTTTAAAGGGACATAAGTTTCATCTGTTGAGATATGGAAAGGGGAGCCTCAAGAAATTCAGCTGATTCATTTCATGTGTTTTGAGTAAACTTTCAGTTTCAGTATCAAGTTGTCACCTATCCTACAGTCTCTACTATTTAAGCAATACATTTGAAGTTAGAATTTTATGTTTGATAGATTTCCACCTCCAGAATGGCATAGACAGTTTCAGTAGGTTAGAATATTTTAATTGAATTCACGAGCTGAGCACGTGTAGCAGAATACAATCCTTCATTTCTATTCATACTTTCTGTTGTGAATCCAAACCCCAAATTACAATTTCATAAAGTACAGTGAATAACTAAAACTGCAATTGTTGCACAAACTACTGTTGTCAGCTTTACTAAATCGGAAAGAACTGTGCTAGGCACTCTGTGTGAGAAGCTCATCTTCATTTCACCCTGTATTTATGAAAATATGACAAAAAGTGTTAAAATTCATGCAAATATTAGAAATTTTATTTTTTTTTACTTACTATTATGATTGCAAGTATTTTGTTGAAATAATACTGTAAATATGCTATTGCAGTTATACCATTATTTCAGCTGTGACTAATGCTACATATAGTAGTAGGTCCTCATGTGCCATAGTTTTATCCAGCACCCTTCCTACAGTTATTAATAACTGCCAGTGATATTAAAATCTTATTTTTATGACCTTATGATTTATTTAAAATATTATGTCTATTTATTTGTAGCAATATATTGTAATGATGTTTATGTTTACGCTGACAAGTCATGTTGCCTACTAAGATCAGTTAGTGCTGAGAACACATCACCCATATCATGTGTGCTTTTGTGATTAGCTATGGACTAGCTTTAGTCTAATTCAACACATGGGATTGCTAGCAAAAATTAATGTGTTAGTGTGCTCCAAAGTCACATATTCACGTGCAATTTCATCCAAAATTAATCCTGTCAGATGCTCCAATGTCCTTCTGTTATATGAACCAAAGTGGAATAAGTTGGGATGATCAAGGGAAGTCCAGTTAAAACCAAAAGTGAAGTCAATAAAAATTTTCCTCACTGAAGAAACACTGCAATCATTGCTACCTCTGTAACTGACATGCCTGGCAGCAAATGTATTCTTCTTATCTCACATGCATGCTTACTGAAGCTTTAAATGCTGATTTTAACAGGCTTTCTCAGACTAGGTGCCAAAACTATAGACACGCTTTCCCTATTACTTAATTATTATTTTGTAAAAACATCATCAAATATGCTTCTTTCTGTCAGTCTACATGGCTATAGTGGAAGGACATTAAAATTAAGACTGTTCCTTTTGAAAAGGAAAGTTTTCACTGACTGATTTCTGTGGCAGAATGGATTACCATAAAACATGGCATCATGCTTTGATGGGAAAATGTCTCATCTGGTTTGCTTTAACATCATTGCCTAGCAATAGTCACAAGCATCTTCCATACAAAATTTTTCCTTATCCTATTTGACAGACTAAGATTAAATGTCAATACAAGAGCTTCTAAATAAAGCAGAGGAACAGATATTTCTGTAGCTATTCCCATTGCTGTCAATGGACTTTAGCAGATCAATATGGAGAGCAAAATGATGTGCAGAATTGCTTTCCAGGGTCTGTGAGATAGCTACAAAGCAAAGACACATATGGTAAACTCCTAAAAATCTTACCTGCTGGGTAGATTCTGATCCCTGCCAACTTTTCCTAAAATACCAAAAAGATGGTTGAAATAGGTCAAACTAGAAACCTTAAGGTAACATTCCCAGTACTGTTAAGAATCTTGTCCTTCGCTTAGCAAAGTGACACTTCTGCTTAATATAGCAGCATCTCTGCAATGAGAGTTAGATTCGGATGCTCTTTATCTTAGGAGAGGAAGGACAGCAGAAAGTTATGATGGGACTACAAATAATAAAATTAATAAACCCACATATTTTTAGTTTGTAAAATGGACTTGAATGGAAAATTTCCAGAATGAGAGAGGAGGTAAAAGGAAAATACTTGACTCCTGAAAAAATCAAAGGTTATCCCCCGAGATTTATTGTATTTCTACTTACCTTCTACTCACCATGTACATTTGGATTCTTGTAAAACACTGCACTGTCTGAATAAATTGCTTGCAGATTCTTGAAATTAAGTTGTCCAATTTGGAGAAAAATGGTTTCATAGTTTACAGATCACCTTGTTCTGTCTGTTTTAATGAGACAGAGATCCAGATATGCACTTTAACCCAGAGAGTGACATTTACCCTATTGTTAAACTTGTAAAGTGGGTTCATAAAACCATTAATTATGTTGTTTGTGGGAAGCAGAGTGTGCTTCCATCTTCTGCTGTCTTGTGATTCTGGATTTCCTGTTTAGTTTTGGGACTCAGTCTGTAGATTTCCAAATAAAAGGTGAATAGTATGTGCTGTGTGGATGAATAGAGTCTGCTGTTTTGCTTTGGTTGGTTGAAGTTTTTTGTTTGGTTTGGGGTTTTAAGGGTTCTTTCGTGGTGGCAGTGGTGGGGTTTTTTGGCTTGGTTCCTTAGTTAGGTTTTTGTTTTGTTTTGTTTTGTTTTGTTGCATTATTTTCCCTTCACAGTTATAAACTGAGGTAATTATCATTCATTATTCAGACAGAACATTATTTCAAGTCTTAAATAGTATTTGGACTGCAAGATTCTCTTATGTGTGTAGGCTCTGAGTGACTCATTCATAACTGAATAGATTTTAAATAAAAATAAAAATTCATTTTGTGGCAGCATCTTAATAGCAAGTCAGCCCAAAAAATAATTTGTGCCATAGAAAGGAGTCTACCCATCCAAAACCTGAATTCATTTCCTTAGTGCTTTCTAATATCAGTAAAGGTTGGATTTAGTTTAAAAATCTGTTAAATGACTTGGGGATTTTTATTTTAAATCCTTTTTTTTTTTATTCTTTCTGCATTGATTTTCCTGAAGAATTCACCATTATTTTGAAGGAATTGTCTTGTTTTTATGGGCTATGTTATTTTGGTTTATTTCTACTTGCTCTACCATGGAACCCCAGTCCTTGTGACATCAGAACTAATGGCCAGGTGAAATACTTAGCTCTAAAGTCACTTTTAACAGCAGAGGGTGACTAATCAGCAGAAATGGATTATCTCCCTGGCAACAGCCTTTTGACTTCTGTGGAATTATCCAAGAAGCTAGTGATAGAGGATAGGCAAAATGGAATTACCTCTGAATTAATGACAATTGAGCAGGTAGCAATAAAGAATGACTCCAGTATAGCCAGGCAGGAAGCCCGGAGCATAGGAAACATAAAGCTCTCCTCAGAAACTCAGACACAGAGGTTTCATCTTCCAGCTCCCAGGATAACATCCTGAAGAGCACTAGGTTGTGCCCAGCCCTTCACTCCTCATTTCAAAGTCTCTAACCCTTATATTCAGATTGTCTAACTAAAGAACTAAGGCACCAAAATAGTTAAACAGAATAGTCAACCACAATGACAAATTTCTTTCCCGTACAAGAGGGTGACTTTCAACAGTAGAGATATTTTCCTTGTGGGGAACTGCAAAGGCTTTCTGCAAGAAACAAGGACTTTTGCAGATTATATTCTGCTTTAAGTGCAAGGCACTTTTCCTTGATTTTAACTTCTCTGGTATCATACATGTGGGTGGATGTAGGTGTGTGTACACATCATGTTCAAAGTAAAATCCAGCACACTCTATACAGTGGATAGAAGTGAAAAAAATTCATCTTCTCTCTTCATATAGTGCTGATAAGTGTTCAGCAACAGAACAAAAACCACAAAAAACCCAGAATAAGACATAAAGTTTTCTCAGACAACTTTACCACCTGACAAGTTTACTTGCTTTGATTGACCCCAAAATGCAATGTACTCTGAATCATGTGGGAAAAGAACAGTGGATTGTATTGACACTTAGGTGGGAGAAAGCTGTGTCATGCAAATGTTACACAGCCTGCATTTTCTTTCTTTTTATAGAGCAAGAACAAAGAACAATAGCTCTGGCTCCTATGTCTTAGTAGACAGCAGCTCATGGGCTTCCTGCCAAAGAGTTAAGTGCTATTGTTTGGCCCTCAGTTTCAAAGACAAAAATGACCATCTTTCAGCAGCAGATTTTTCTACACTAAAGAAAGAGAAGTTTGCTAAAGGGAAAAAACAATGGTGAATAAAACAGGCAAACAACAGCTGTTATACAATCTTCCTCCTAGCTAAGCATTTAGTTTGAGGTGGGTTTTCTTTTTCCCCACCCCCCCCAGTTTTAATTCTGAGAGGGATTTCTATGGAAGATTGTTTTCGAAAGAGGTATTATTCCACTACCATACACATTTAGATGTATTTGCCACTGAGCTTTTGAAGGATTCTAGCAGCATATTATGGGAAAAAAAATGTTGGCAATTGTTCCTGGAGAATATCTGACAGTAAGGTCAAGTGAGCCACAAAGGAGGTGACATTTGTTGATTAAGCTTCTTCTACAACATGAAGCAAGTTGACCAAGAAAAGCATACCACGTTTAAGGATTTAGTCATATTTTCTATACAATAGCGTACTTTTATGTGTGCTAAAAAATGGAAATGAATTTTAATGCTTATCAGGCACTTAGGCTATCTTAAATGAAACCAGATTTGGCAACTTCTCCTGCAGCTGTTGCAAACAAGTCCAGCCAATCATCAGTACTTGTGTGCTTCATTCATCCTTATGTAAAAGAAACAGAGAAGCAAAAGACTCAGAACATTTAGAGATTCAGTTTTAACAAAGTGGATGATTTTCTTTGCAGAGCCAAGTCTTTAGTTTGTTGTTGCTGGTTTTTTATAATAATTTCACCAGCAGAATTGGATTGAGATTGCTGCCTTCATAAGTACAGAAAGCAAAACAAAACTGTTTTTCAAGCTTCTAGCAACCTCTGAGATTCCTCAATGTCTTCTAACAGAGAAAAGGTGGGTGGTTGTGCACAGCCCATCTTGAGTTCTGTAACCAAAGATATCAAAACCACACCTGTATGTTTTTGTCCCATGCCATCTGGTGGCATGTTGTTAACTCCAAGTGCCACATCGGGTAACAGTTGTATTATTTGGTATAGAACTATTTTTTTCCACCAGTACACCATCAGTTTATGCAGTAATATATTGTATTGTAATAATAGCTAAACAGCTTAGCAATACTTAAGTTGACAATGATAGTAGATACTTTAACAACTTTTTCTAAATGAAATTCAGTTTACTATACATTCAGAAAATGCAGTATTTAGGGTATGCTTCTCAGATGCCTTCATTGATTTGTTAGTTGAGTTTATATGAAAGATATAAAGGAAACTTAGATTCTGATGGGCAACTTTTTACATGCTCCTCAGTTGCCATTGCTGACAACACAAGTTTCAAAAGATGTTAATTTTGTATATTGACAGACCCTTACCACTCATGAGAAGTGACAAATGCCTACATCAAAGTCTATAAATCTGATTCAACTAGTAGCAATTAGCTTGTCATCTGCATCACAGGCCTGCCTAGTCATCTGCACAGCACTTTCAAGTGTGTGGTACAGAATCACAGAATCACAGAATATTAGGAGTTGGAAGGGACCTCAGATGATCATCTAGTCCAACCCCCTTGCCACAGCAGGATTCCCTAGACCAGGTCACACAGATGGTCTCTTGATAATTCTCCCTCTTTGTAGTAACTCAAATAGATGCATTCAGATGTTTAAACATTTCTAAAACTAATCTATAATCTATTGCCAAAACATATTTACAGTAAACTGACGTTTGAAAGAAATTCTTTAAAACTCCCAGAATGTCAATATCATCTATTGTTATTCTGGGCATTTTGATTATTTTTGGCAAAATTCTCTCTTGCCTACTGCTGTTGTTTCTAGAAGCTATTTGCTTTGTTTTGTTTTGATGTGATTTGGTTTGGTTTTCAGAGAAATGAGGCCAAGTGCTATATAAATATTTATCAGGTCTTGGCTATTTGATTGGACAAATCTAGGTATTGATACACACATCTCAAAAGTATGTGCAACATGTTGAAGTTTCTTTCCCTTATGGAAAACACTGTCCAGGCTTGAACAATCAGATGTCCTTTATGCATTCTCTTCCTTGGTAGAAATACTCTTCAAGTTTTTGAAGCAAGATGGAACTGAATATGTTCTAACTTATTTGCAATAAGTCTGTGGTAGCCTTTAGTTCATTTCCTCTTTTAGTCATACAGTTGCTATTCTCTGTCATAGCTGTAAGTTCATATATTTCATAAATAAAATGTGCTAAATTCCATATAACTCTGTCATAGAATATATTCTCATAGCTTTTTTGAGGATATGCAGATGACTTAGAGAGGAAAGGGAGTGATTTTCTAGTAAAGGAAGGCCATTTACAACTATAGGCAGGTAGCAGCACTGCACCAGACACCACAGTTTACTTGATTCTAGAGCGAAGATGGTGTCTTACAGAAGCCATGAGTTTGAACTAAATTCTTCCAGACTCAGTGTTTTTGGTTTTCTTTTAATTTTTATTTTTTTTATCTGAAGCAGTGATCTTGCCATTTTTCTAGTTTACCATTTTTTATCATTGAAAGATTGCATGTAACTGTGATACTCTAATGCTTCACCTTCCCTTTACATCACAAAATAAACCATACATAAAAGGAAATGTAAGCATTTGGTAATACATAGGGTATTTTTTATGGAACACAAAGGAAAACATGAAAGAATACTGATTATGCACTGAAATAGTGCATAAGCAATGAAATGTAACTACATTTAACCTTTTTCCTTGCTCTAGTTCGACCTAGACAAAAGATGTGCCACATCTGAAGAATCCAGAGGACATCATCCTATGCTTCACTCACCTTACAATGCTGTGACTTGGTCTTGTCTTCAAGTTTTGGCTGAGGTCTGAATTTATACTCTGTCAGTTCTGAGAGTGATGCACATTTGTTCTCCTTGCTTTCCCCAGTCATCAATCTGCAACTTGCAGTGAACTCTCTGCTCCTGTGCTGCTATGATACTTACCACTGTCTTTCTTGTTTCCAGTAATACACCAAAGATAGAAGATGAATAAATACATCAAAATAAAACTCCAGTAGTAAATACATCAAAGTAAAACTCTAGACATGTTTGTGCTGTCCTAGTGTCCCCTTTGCTCATCATTATGTTTCTACCTACTCCCAAAATAGCAAAGGTCTTGGACACTTGCTGTCTGATAAATGCAATGAGTAAAAGAAAGGTACAATTCTGAGCAGTCTACCCAAGCCTTCACACACTGACTGACACTTGTTTTGTTACTGTAAGCTAACATACAATGTTAATACCATGATGCCAGCAGTACCATCTAACACATCACACTGGCTCTGCTTCCCTCCTTGCAATATCCTTACTTCAGAAAGCTCTCAGAACTTTCATTTCCTTCCCTGGAGAAGAGAAGGATCATGCCTCTAAATAGTTATTGTATCTCTCTAAATGCATTACTGTATTTCTGATAAGGTTATCATTTGCACTGAGTTGGTAAACCAACCTCCAGGGCTGACTCTGCAGCTGTGAGAACCTAGCCTAACTGCTGAAATCAACACTATTATATTGTTACCTTCATTATAATTATATTGTTACTGTGTATGGAATGTTAATAGTTCATCTTATTTTATTTTATTTTTATCTCCTGTAAAGATTCTACCTAATGACCAACATTCTCTAATTGATTTTCAGTAATATTTTAATTTGTTTTATTTTAGTTTAGTTTTTTTCTTCTGCAAGAAAGAAAGACTTGCTAGAAATTATAGACCTTTTCTTTGAGGTTGTGGTCTAGCTTTTCCCAGTCTTTATTTTGACTTAAGAAAAACTGAAATGCTTGCCATAAGTGGAGGGCTGCTGTAAGGGAGCAGAGGTGTGTTGCATCTCTTTTGTAGAAAGTAAAATAAAAGGAATAATCCTTAATTATCAGGAAATAAAAAGTGTGTTTATATTCTTAGCAGATGATCTTAGAGCATTTCTGCAAAGGGAGGAGCAGCATTCCATTTACTTTTTGTCTACCTTTTAGGTCTAATTGGGATACTTCAGAGCTGGACACTAATGGAAGAATTCTGTATGAAGCCATTAAGGGCTGTACTGCTCAAAAGCACAGGCCAAGAAAGGTTGCCTGTCTCAGTGAAAAATTAAAGGTCTTTTGAGATTAAAATGTCATTTAACACTATATTCAAATTTCTGATTGGAAGAATGAGGTCTTTAATAAGCCTTCAGAAAATGGAGTTCTATGCAATGTAATAGACATAGATGGCTGTTTCCCCCTTCTTTACATTTTGACTAAAACTAAAGTGCCTTAAAATGTGAAAAGCTTCTCTTGTATTACTTTCCAATAAAAGGTCAAATCATTTTTCTGTCTCCAGCCTGGGAATAACCATCCAAAGAAAATCCCTTGACTATGAAGAAAATCCCATACAGAGAATACACAACTGTTCAGTGCTCCTGAGATTTCCTGATGGCATCAGTGGCCAGGTTTAGTATGCGGAAAGTGACAGAATATACCAAGTTTTATAAACAAGTTTAAGTGTGAAATAGAAACTGGAATAATAAAAGACTTAGTTCTAGGCTAGCAATGAGTCCATTACAGACAACAATGATTTTAATTTGGTTTTACTAGATTTGTCAGCATCTGCAGCTGTGAATACTTTTTCTTTGTTCATCTTTAAATAGACAGGTAGTTCTTGCCATATATTTCATTTAATACATATTCATGTGTCTACTTTTTTTTTTTTGGCCTATAGGCAACTTGTTTTGGTTTCAGTTGGTGTGGTTGTTTCACTGACAGAAGTAGCAGCAGTGTTTCTAGGGGTTTCTAGGTAGCCCTTGAACAGAAACTATCACTATACAAAACAGAGAACTAAGATAATTTCTATTCCTTCTGTCTAGTTCCCATACTTCTTGGACAATACTAAACAATATCTTCCATTGATGAAGTATCTTTGCAATTCATTAAAATGCTTCTGCAACAAAGATGTTTTTCTGCTTGGGAAATCTAAAGACTGTATCAAATGAAAAAGCCTTTGAAAAGCCTTCTCAGGAAATATCTGCCTACAAAGTATTCATACCACTTTCCTTAATGTGCAATGCCCTACTATGAGTTGATGGCTATAGTATTAGTACTGAGAGACAGAAATGCAAGAGTTTTTGTTGTTTTTTGGGGTTTTTTTCCTTTGTTTGTTTTTAATTTTTTTTAATTACAGAAAGCACAGGGCCAAATTTTCATAATTTAGTTTTAGGTTACTTTTCTGCCTTCCAGCTTGAGTGGAAGATAAATTAAGACAACAGAAAAGATGCTTTTGAATCTTCCTTTAAGGTATTTAGGATAAGAACTGTATTTTACAGTGAGTTCATGCAGTGCATAAAGCAAGTGATAATGAATTGACACCTCCAGGTACTATTGTGTTATAAACACTCATTTACTTAGCAAACTAATTTAGACTTTTCCATGGGTTGTGGATGTCTCCTGTACGGACATGTGGAGCATAATGAGAATATTGATCCATAGATCCCTAAATGTTACACCATGCTAGAATTTTAGGTAAAGATATACATGGATTTCTAGTACAGGAGGAAATTTCCTACCTCAGCAGTGTCTGTCTCTCTGCTACAGTATTGACTAGAAAACATCATTTAAGCTGTATTACATACTCCCTACTATCTTTGTTTTTTAACCTCCAATGCATATGTCACAAAAATGTGACAATGACATGTATTGCAAACAAAGAAGAGAGAATCGTCCTGTTTAAATTTCCTGCAGTGTGACTCTTGAATAAACTCATAGAGGCTATTCTGTTTATACAGGTGACAGAGGGAAGTAACAGTATGAAAACAGTGTGATAATGGAAAAACTGAAGCCAAAAGATTATTTAGAAATAATTTTAATAATCAGAGTGCATACAACACACAACATAGGCTATACCTACATTGTCAGGTAGAGTATGCCAGTAAGAGCAGATGTGCTGGGGATCAGATTCCTGCACTTTACATCTTTCAGGCCATTTTTCCTTCAAACTAGCTCTGGATAGTTTGTATAGACTGAATGCCTGCTTGCAGCTGGAGTATATTTTTGTTGTTAAAGACCATATTCTAATTAAGTCTTATCCAAAAGGAATCCAGCTGTTATGCTCTGATAGCAGTCTATGATGCAACCCAAAACAGAACATGGGGACCCATTGGAAATTTTGTTAGATCAGCAGATGATCCAAATTAAAATCCTAAGGTAGGTGAGCCAAGGTGGTTATATCAGACCTGAATGCATTCAACTCAGTATAGAAGTTGCAATGTTTATTATTATTTTAGTATTATTGCATAGAGTTTATGTGGCATGCTTTTGGTACCAAAGGGGCTGCAAGGATGACCTCTGTAGGAGGAGGCTAAGGGCTGCCCTCTGGTGGACCCAGCCAGTTCCAACTGGCTCCACAACAGACCAAAGTTAAACGGGAAACAAATTACATTATATTTTCAGAAGTTGAGTCTATTTTGCTGATGATGGTAATTAGTAAGTTATATTCCTGTCTTTCTCTTGACCCACAAGCTTTCTTGCTGTTTTTTCTCCTTCTACCCCACTGAGAAGGGGAGTGTGTCAGCAGTTGGATTTGCAGTTTACTTTTTGTGAAGGCTAACCCACTGTAATTATCTATATTGTTTCTGTCTCACTTCTCATAGGGAAAAAAACAAAACAAAACAAAAAACAAGGAAGACATGAAAGGTAGGCAGCTCTCTGCTAGAAGGTCTGATGTTTTAAGAGCCTTGTCTCCTTAAAAGCCTTCAAGCCAAACTTTCCCATGGGTCAAGAATAGAGATCAAGAGATTTCAACAAGTCTGTTAGAGAGAGATTTCTAGCAAAAGTCCACAGAGCTGCCAGGTGGTCAGGATCCCTTAGAATTACTTCAGCATGCTCTTCCATTCCCCAAGAAGCTCTGTGAGAGATGTAGCAACCCTCAAGCCAAGCACACTAAACAAATGCCAACACATTTGATGTTCTCTGTGTAGGAAGAAAATATGACTGATTGCCTCCTTCTGTTACTGAGACACTGACAGTGGCTTTCCTCTCCAGGCTGGTGCCTTGCCAGTGGTGGAAGGTAGGTAGATCAGACTGCAGAGGCTGGTCCTTTTGCTCTGCTGAGAGAAGACTCTGATCACACAGGTCAATTTTGTAAAGGCTTGCTACTGGTTTAAGTAGGATGTCTCACACCAAGGGACACAAAAGTTGTTCTTGGTAACAAAAACAGAGAAAAAGCCCAAGGACCTCTATTTCCCAGTGTGAGCACAGAAGCAATGGGGTGCTGGAAAATGACTGCCAGGGACCTGCTCCACATTTCTGCAAATATCAGGCTTGCTGAGCAGCAATTTATTTTATTTTTTTTTATGCTATATGCCTGAGGCAGGCAAGGCTCCCAGGACAAGCTGGACTTGAACACATACCCACTAGAGGAATCTGTCAGACAGGTAGAGGACATGGATTGTAGGATATCTGGAGAGGTCAAGTTGCTCCAGCTGAAGCACAGAGGGAGCACAAAGAAATGAGCCAGAAATGGGCTCAGGCAATGCAGATGCAAAGGTCTCAAGCTGCTTAGCTGGCAAAGCTGGATCTGAAATTGGCATTGCTGCTGAAGTAGCAGTATAAAATTGGCCTAGGGTGCTCTAGGGAGCTTCTGCAGTTGAACTGAAAGGGAATGATGGGCAAGATTTGAGTAGATTTTTCTATTTTATGCCTTCTCTAGAGAATGTTCCATCATCTCTACCAGAGCTGGTTTATCCCTGTGTTTCATAACAATATACAACCAAAGCAAGTGCTGCAGATTGCAGCACTTAACAAGTAAATTCTAATTACTTCCCAGGGAAGAAAATCTCCAGGTTCTTATAGGATGCCTTCGCTTGCATTTGAAGACCTTAACTTAAGCATGGTGCTACAATAATTCCAGGAACAGACTTTAACCTGTCTCAGAGAATATATCTAGTCTAAGTTGGATTACCAAGAGAAATGTCCTCCCTCTTGTTTACAAGTATGAGAAAAATCTGTATTTTAAATTGATTATTTTAAATAGATTTTGCAGTCCCTGAGATCCTTGTCTGGGACATAGATTTTATTTAATGGACCAAGGGAAAACTTTTTGTAGGATTCTCTCTTTCACAGATGGTTTGGCACAGGAAGGTGGCAGTGTATGGCTGGGCCCCCAGATTCCCTCTGTCCTGGAATCCTAGGCATCCCTTTAGAGCATCTGCCTTCCAACACAGTCCCTCTCCCCTTGCCCTCTGAAAACAGGAATCTCAAGGCAGCTATCAATTAATCTTTCTGTTTTGTCTCTTAGTAGATCAGGACAAGACCCAAAGAAAACACTATGCCTGTGTTTGCAGACAGGTGCATGCTGCACCTCTGTGTCCTACAGCCTAATGCCTAGTCTTCTAGGGTGGAGAAAGGGAGAGAGTCAAGGATCTTAACTTTAGGTACCTTAATTATCCAGAGAAGCTAGCAGGGAAATGACCTAACCTCCCTCTGTAGTCAGAGAGATGGTCCCGTAGAGAACAATTTGGGTCACCTTGGTTAGGTTCTTGCTCTGAGTTACCCTCTGGTATCTCCATTAATTGCAGAGGGAACTTAGGAAGCCTATCACACTAATGTAAGTGCTGAAGTTAGGTGCCTGAAGGTAGACACTATAGACAAATGCCTTCAACCTCTGAGGGCCTGGAATCTCTTCTTTCACTGCTGTAAAAATACAAGGCTTCTCTCGCTAGGGGAGAATAATCCAAAAGAATTTTTAATCCTTTTTCTTGCACTTGACTTTAAAAAAACCCCACTAATTAGATTTACTTTTTTTATCAAAGTGCACTGCTGAAAGAGAAAGAATGTATAACTCTCCCACATATGCTAATATGAACAGTCATTGTTAATAATGAGGGCTTCACAACTTCATTCTTGTCATCCCCTTTCATTCTCCCATGTGTCTGAGCTCCCTAGTTACTCTGACTTCCATATCTATTATCTGTTAACATAGAGGCATTAAAATGCAATTTCCTTATCTGTTTGTTTATTTTCTATTTATACACTATTTAATATCCAAGAAATTCAGCAATGGTCAGCTTGATTTTTCTCAGTTGCAGAGATGCATGAGTTTATATTTAATCTTTTTTTTTTTCCTTTATGTGAACTTTGTGCACTATTTCTTTCCACTTTTAATCCATTAGCTCTTTATATCCTCTCCTTCTTTAGCATGCATTTAATCTCATGATTGATTTTTGGCTTCAATATTTTGAGAAGAGTTTTCTCTGAAAGGAGAAGAATTATGTGTGACATTTATTAAACTTTCAACAGACTCCCTGATGTAAGTGTATCTAAAATAATTCAGCTTCCTTTCTCATTTAGGTGTTGAAAACAACTCCCAAAGAAATCATTAGGTTTGTTGTAGACATGACTGTAAAGCAGACTATTGGTTCAATAAAAAAATGTTGAGACTTTGAAATAAACCTCCCTGAGTCAGGATGTAAAGCATTTTTTGTTTGAAAATAAGAAAAAAAAAATATCTCCAATTACAAGCATTAAATGTGAATCATTTAAGGTTAGTCAAACTATGTTCTTTGTTTCATTTTTTTCATTATTTTTGGTACATTAATTCTGAAAATGAAAAATTACCTCAAAGTTAACCACAACAATAAAAAAAAGAAAACAGTAATCAATGTTTATTTCCAAAGTGTTAGTGTGCAGAACTTTCTCAATATTTACAAATATTTTCCCCTGGTGTTAGTATTAGCATGAGTTAGTAAAGCAATGAGAACACTCTGAGAGTATGGAAATCCCAAGAGACGGCTTGGAATGTACTTCTTACTTAAATTTACTCCTTACTTAGAAGTTCTTCTGAAGTCTAAAAAGCTGTTTTAATGAAGATGACAAAGAAACAGATGTGAAAGTGTTGGAGGATCTGCTTTCTTTCTAACTCAAACTTCAGCAGTGCACAAGTTTTCATTAACTGCATAACTAATAATGACAAAATAACTCAATAGTGTGAACTTTTCTAAAGGCTGTGGTGAGATTCATTAAAGCCAGGGGAATGCCTTTTACTCATTACACCTCTGTGTTTAGCTGGCTTTATCTATTTCAGGGATGTTGAAAAGTCTGACAACACCTATAAACCAGAACTAACATTGTTTTGGCATTAAAGTTACTGTATAAAAAGTGATCATGATATTTGATGTGTAATTTAGCTTTGGTTATTCTTCTACAAGGATTTGTTCAGCCCCTGGAGGTTCATAATGCTCCAAGAAATGTGTCTTTTCATATTGTTAAGAAAATATACTGATAAATGCTCTGGTGGAAAAAAGGTGTGCTTTGTGTCATTAGTCCCAGGATGTCTTGTAGAAGATGGTTATCTCCATGGGCCTGTTCCTGGGAGACAGAATATTTAACAACTGAATATATAGATCAACCAATATGTTCACTACTATAAAGAATAGCTTAATTTGTTATGTTGTTGGTTTTTTGAGTTTGGTGTTCCAAATGCTAATTTCTATCATCACTTTGATAGCTTCAGGAGTGATATGCTTGAAAACTCTCTTTTTTACTTTTTAAAATGAGATTGTGGGCCAAATCCCACTCCCAGTGCATCCTTTCAGAGGGTTGCTTTGGCAACCTTACACAGAAAGATTATTTAATTAATGTGATGCTACTCTGTAAGGAATCTGTCATATGTATCTACAACAAACCCAGAGTCCTTGCTGTTATCTTCTTCTTACCTTCTCTGAAGTCATATTCTCTCCATTTTTCTAGCTCAATTCTCCTTAGCAGATGGATATGAACCCAATCTGTCTACTCTCTGAACTGGTTAGACACAAACTGGGTCTAAAGTGAAAAGCAACCTTTTATAAAGCTGAGGTGTCTGTCAGAGCTGGCTCACATCCAATCACCTTACAGCATGGGCATCTGCCAGCTCACATCTGTGTGCAAAAGGACACCTGAACCCCAAATTCATAAACCACACCATTCTTTTTCATTCAAATTGTTCTTGAAGCTCTTTTCTTTCATTTGAATGTCATCTACTTTTATCTTCTCTTCCAGCTATCCTTGTGTATCTGGCCACATAATGTGGAAAATACTCTAAGAGAACTTGAAAGAACACAACTCTGTGGAGACAGGTAGTAAGCATGAGCATGCAACTGGGGTAAGGAATTCTACTTTCAAAGAGTATCATAATATCTAGCAGTTTAATTGTAAGATTTTTGGTCTAGACAACCAATAACTCTGACAAATTTTAAAATCAGTCATGAGCCCTGGAAATGTTCAAACAATGTATAGATGTGGCACTTTTTGACATAATTTAGTGGGCAGGTGGTGTTGGGTCAGTGGTTGGTCTTTAGAGGTCTTTTCCAACCTAAATAATTCTATGATTTAATGATTCTAATTGTGATATTTCCTCTCATAGGAAATAATAATGATAATTCTTATAATAAATAAAATGATTGGTGTATCTTCCAGAATTTAGGAATATATAATCACTGATGTTATTAATGATTTGTACCACCTAAAATAATCATATGTAACATTGCTAGGTTTTAGAGGTATCTCATCAGTGACAAAATCTGTGGAAGGAAAAAATAAAAAGGGCAGGGGAGAAAAAGGCAATGAAAATATCACAAGATACATATACCTGACTACTATTCTCAAGTCAGATTAGTCACAATCTCTTTTAACAAATTTTGACTACCTAACTTTTCCTGTAAATGACTCAATTATTTGAATCTCAATGATTAAACACAGAGAAAACTCAGAGGAACTGCCACCTTACTGTGCTAAGACAAATTACTGTGGTCAACTAAACGCTCCACACATAAGAGGATTCACACTTGCTCTCTCCCTTCCTTTCAGAGAAGACAAGAGCAAGTCTTGCTATTTGTCCATGATCTCATCACACTATAAACTTATATGTTTATTTTTGAAGGAAAAAAATGAGGTTTTTTAGCAGATGAGTCAATTGAAAAAAAATGAATAATTCATTCTCAGTAATAAGCATATACCAAATGATTTGAACAGATCTCACATGCCTCTGTACAAAACAAAATCTGAGATCCTCAGGTGGGAAAATGAGTGCTGTGTGCAGTTGGTCCAGAGGATTACTATTATTGAGGAAACATTTGTGTTTAGCAAACATATATTTATAGAATAATAGATGTCTCTGGTAAATAATATATGATATACTAATATAATTAATTTCCACAATTCATTTCTGAAGAAGATAAATAGATATTTAACAAACTTCTAAAAGGAGCTTAATCACCCATGGCTAAAAGGAAGATTAAAATTGAAACAACAGGGTATATTATGTCATGTTGTCAAAACAAAACACAAAACAAAACCAAAAAATCCAATTTATAATTTTCCTTATTTAAGAAACTACCATTTTATGCCTGCACAGAAAGAATGGAAAAATCCTTAGGCTCATGAAACAACAAAGGCTGAAAGTCTGAACCATTATTTTCAAGGAAAATATAAAGAAGATTTAAGGAGGCACATGGCTTCCAGGATGAAACCATGAAGTATCTGAGACAAGGGCAAACCTGGCCACACATAATTAGCTCTTTTTTGTCACAGGCTCTCTGAGCCATTCTGTGTTTAGAACCATGAGGTATAAAGATGGAAATAATAATTAATTTATGAATAGTTTATCATTAATTCATTAAATTCATTTGTAAAACAAGGCATCATGTTACACAGAAAGTGAGTCAAATTGCATTCTTGTAGAAAAAACAACAAGCAGACTATTTATTCTTTTTTAGGGAGGAAAATCAGTTCATTAGAAGTGTGAACAGACTTTGGAGCAGGGGAAGGAATGTTTTCTGGGAACATCATTTTACACTGGTGAAGTTGGCTGGAAGACATACTAAGTGACCCCACAAAAAGTATACCCCTTCTTAAATGTGATTTTACAATGGAGCAATTTAGAATGCAAATTTTATTAAATAAACAAAATTATGTCTAAAGGAAGTAGGAAGTCTGTAATCTTAAAACACTGACATTTTATTATAGCATTAAGTATTACTTCTTGAGTTGCTGAAAACATGTCTGCCTTCAATCATTTATGTGTTTTGGATTATTTATGCCCCTATTTGCTGATTACTATATTTATTTTGTGCATATAGACAGAAGTGTTACATGACATGACCGAGCCAGACACCTCAGTGAAGAGAGTTGGAAATTAAAAGCAACAGTCCAGTTAACACAGTTACTCAAAACAGCGAAGGACTGGGCTTCCTACAAGCATGTGGATGGAGAAGGAACAGCTAGATGCTAGTTATAGAAAAATGGAAGTGAAATAGATCTAGATGAGTGTATACACTGTGTCAGCCTTCCAAGATTTAATGGTAGGTAAGATAGATGTCTAAGATCAGTGAAGGACAAGGAAGATAGACAGCTAAAGATCAGCAGAGCCCAGACAGGGAGAAATGCATTAGAAAATATTTTAAGAAAGAAATGAAAAATTCTCATTTGCAAAATAATTTCTGCATCACCTAGAGGTGCTTTAGGCTTCATATTTTTATTTTTTTCTACCATCCTTCCATAAGATTTCAATATATTTGAAATACTTTTTGACAACCTCTCCAAAAAAGCTACTGACAATATTGTAAAACAAGACTGTGTGCCCTAGAGAACCAAAGTAGCAGCTACCCCATAGTAATTTCCCAGTAACCCCAGTTTAACCCAGCATTAATTCCTGTTTATGCAAAATGTAATAAACACAAACTGGACCTGCATGTCATCTATTCTTCCTGTCCAATTTATTATCATAATATAATATTACTGCTGTTTGTAGAGGTTAACCATGTTAGCCTGTATGTTAGTATTGAGGACACTGTTCCCCTCAAGCTGAAACATGCTGTGTGTAAATGGCAACTGAATGCAGTGTGTGCAGTTTCAGCTTCATGGTTGGTAGCATTGACTGTTGATCTACCAGGGGTCAGGTAGATTGTCCAGGTTAAATGGATACCACTTAGGAGCAAAAGCCCCTCACATTTTGAGGCTATTCTGTGGCCTTCAGTAGCACTGAAGTAGGATTTAGTCTAGGGCTGCTGCTCTGGGGTGGGGTGCCTTTCTCCATAATATAGTGGTTGGATTTAAGACATACCAGAGATAAACCAGAGATAAATCTTGTTATTGAACTGTTTTCTATCAACCTGGATGAAACATGCATATGCTTTCAGTTTTAAAGAATATCAAGTGGTTAGTTTGCACTCCTGCTATTCAAAGCCTGTGACAAGCTGCTGACGGTGGAGAGCTTGTAAAGCCACAGGAAGATTTGCAAACATGCCACATCAAGTGTTTTTTTAGCATTCCTGTGATATAGTTGGGAAAAAGAAAAATACACTTTCTTCAAATCCTTTCTTCAGATGCTTCCTACATATCTTCTGGACACCTAAGAAACACCCAGTACCAGCCGGGTGTGGTTCCTGGCACACACTAGACCTTCCTAGCTGTAGTATTAACACAGGAACACCACTGCAGATATCTGTGATTAAACTATCGTAGCACCCCAATTCACCTTGTCTCCATACTGTCTAGCTGGCATTAAGAGGCAGCAACAGGCTGCAAGTATGCACACAATAAAGTTGTAATTTGTAGTCTGAGGTCTTAAATTATAAATTTCCTAAAACAAGGACTACACTTTCTGTGCTTCATGGCATGCTGCCTAACTTGTTATATCCTCAAGGGTGCGAGGGTGAAGTTCTTTTTATAACACATTGGCATATAACACCCTCAAGCTCAGCATCAATCTCCCAAAGATTTTTCTTTGATTTAGTTTTGTTGAAATGTCTGTCAAATTATTAGCTATTTTCTGCAACTAAAAATTATCAAACAAATTTTAAAAAGCAATTTCTCCTTCAGAAACTAAAATGTCTCCACATTTTGTTTGCATCTCAACAGTCACACTACCTTTGTTTGGACAAAATAAAACATATTCCATTTTTCAGCTGCACCATGTTGTCAGAACTAACTAGCTCCGCAAACATTTTTGTAGGTGACCAAAGAAATGTGTGCTGACTAACAGAACTTTTAAGAGATTGCCTTAATATCACAGGATGGTCTGTAGTAGGTTTGGAACAGAAGTATAAAGTGCTGGCTACAATTCCCAATTGTATCTTTATCTGAAAAA